>JASDQU010686818.1:22860-53502 GCA_032191745.1 Picea mariana | reverse complement strand
ATCAAATCTTCAAAGGGTTGAAGAGGAAATTCGAATTTGAGGCTTGATGGTCAAATTTGACTTGGTTGGAGTCTTCAAATACACCTGTAAACATCATGAAACTCAACCGACTTTCATATATAAGTGTAAATATGTCATTTTTCCAATATTTAATCATAAATTCACTCAAAAACACTAAAATAGATGCATTGGGAAATAATATGTCTAAAAACCCATGTAATCCTGAAAATGGTTTAATGTAAGGGTATGGGAAAGAAAAATATGGTGAAAAGTGAAGTGAAAGGTTGGTAAAAAGATGGTACTTTGGCGACCCAACAACGAGCAAAAGAGTTGTATGCCAACCATAAGGACTAAAGGTGCACCCATTAACCCTATTTCCTCTCTCTCGTCACTTTGTTTAGATATTTTTGGGATAGCTTAAGGGTAGAATAGTATTTTAAGGGAAGTCACCACTTTGCATGTACCTAGACCTAGTATAGGGGGATTTTCCCCGTAGCAGAATTGGTGACTCCACTAGGGAGTCTCTCTAGGGTCTTAGTGGGAGATATTGGTTTGATTTTATTTTTAGTGTCGTTTTGAGTTTTCTGAGTGTTCTGAGTCAGTTTGGCTCTCTCGTCACCTTTCAGGTGCCTACCAGCTTCCCTTACCCAAGTTGTCTAGCCAAAAATTTTCTTTTTTAAAAATTTACAGAGGTGTATGTGCCATGTTATCTGTGCAACATGCGTACATATGCGTTCTGCACTATACTCATCCCACGTACATACATAGGCTGGTTGTGCACAACATGCGTTTATGTTGTTTTGGAGAATTTTTTCAAAATATTTTCTTTTTCTGACAGGAAACTTGTAGTTCCCAGGTATTCATGAGTTCCAGAAGCTTTTGTTGTTTGGGTTTTAGACAGTTTGCAGACTCAGATTGTTTATGAAATAAAAAATTAAAAAAAAATCATCTTGTCTCTCTGTGTTTCCAAGCATTTTTGGCTTATTTTTAGCTTGAATTTTAATAAAAATGAGTTTCTTTTAAAAAAACAATCCCCCTTAGTCTCTTTTAGCATCTTTTGTTAATTTTGCTTTTATTGAAAAAAAAAAAAAACTATTTTTTATGCTAGTTAGGTCTCTTTCTTTCTTTCCATTGTTATTTGAAAAAGAAAAAGAATTAGCATATGGTTGTGTTCTCTTCTCATCTTGAAATCATTTCAAAAGAAAAATAAGAAAGAAAATCCTTTCATTTTCTCTTTTGTTTCACTCGAAAGTTGCATTGTGCATTTTGCGTTGAAAGGAGAAAAGAGAAAGAAGAAAATATTGCATCTTTAGGTTTGAAACATTGTTCATGCATTTTCTTTCTTGAAACTCTTTTTCATTTGAAGGATTAGTGTAAAGTTTTGTTTTCCAGTGTTCTAATAAGTTTCATTTTTGCAAGAGTCTCAAACAACATAAGTTGCACTTTCGTTCCTTGACTAACAAAAGCCCCTAAAAAAAGCACGCTAATCTAAAATATATTACTAAAAATTTTCTAGGGTTCACCAAGAGCTTAGGCTAGGGACTTGGATTAGGTGTGTAGAGGTAAAATCTCCAAGGCCATCCAAAACTTACCGTAGGTGTTTGTGCTAGGGTGTGAAAAATACATCTTGTAATTACTCAATCTAGGAAGCTCCTCTCACACAGGAGTTAAACATGAGGGCGCTTGGAGGACGGTGATGGATATATCCACTCCTGATCCTAACAAAGAATTTGGGAGAGTGTGTATTGGGGGTGAATCCTATAAAGTTACTGGCCCGACTTGTGTCAGACCTCTGAGACACTTGGATCCGTCCAAGGTAATATAAGAGTGATTATGGCCCTGTTGTGTTTTAGGCCTTAGGAGGATATTTGGGCTTAGTTGCCCTACCCATACACTCGCCCCGCTATCGACTGTACCCCCCTAATTGTTGATTACAAGTTGGCGGCCTAGTTTCCATTATATAGGTTGACACACAGGTGACTGTGAGGGGTGTATCACAGTACCTGAGGCAAACTCTGTACTCTCTAAGAGACACCCGAAGGGACTGTTGGTTGGAGGTTTGGGTAACTGCTTCTCTTGGACAGTCGTTTTCCTTTTTGAATTCTTTAGATGATCAGGACTTCATCTCCATGGGTCGAAATCATTCACAAGGGTAGTTTCTCTGGTTTGTATCTATTTAGTATTTTCTTGTTAGTGGTGTGTTATGTGCTCCCTAGTTTTCCATAGTGATTTAGTCAGTCATTTCTTTGGGTATCTGACTTAAGGTGGTAGACCACTCACTCTATCGATCGTGAGGAATTTTTGGTATTCCACTTAGAAACGTAGAGCCACCTCTTTATAGGCATTGTTTTTTATACCACTGGTTCAACAGAGTCAGTGTGTGAGACTTTTATGGACTTGAACAATCCTGCAAGGGAAGAACAGGTGCATAAGATATTCATGGAAAAAGTTACTGACGATACCAACCAAGGAACCCCTTTGCGAGGGGATTCTTATGCTTTTCCTTTCTTTGGAAATCTCGGTGTCCCTTTGATGGCCATGTTGTACATTCCTGGGTTGAATGTGGGACTAACGATTTGGTTGGGTACCATTCCAAATTTCCCTAATGCTCTTGACGCTTCTCAATTAAGAACCTTATGTCATGGGAATCATGTTGATGTTCCTTCATCAACAAAGTATTCTCCTCCTCCTTCTGCCTTATCTGGTGAAAGTATAGCTACTAGTAACTGAAAGTCTAAATAGAATAGAAAGAGGAAGAATAGGATGAAGAAATCACCAACCTCTATGAGTCATGTTGGAGATAGGTCCTCAACCTCTGCAAGTCATGTTGAACACCAACACCCTTCCTCTGCAAGTCATGCTAGGTGAAAAAGTCTAGTCATTGCTAGTCATATTGATGATAGGTTTGTAGCCTCTGCGATTCATGTTATCAACCAATCACGAACCTCTACAAGTCATGTTGAGGAAAAGAAACCAACCATTTCTAGTCATGATGGGGGCATTGATTTTGTTGAGAAACCTACATGGATAGAACGTAAGCCTAAGTTCCCTTGTAAGCTTTGCAAGGGATATCACCTTACTCATTTATGCCTTGGCCTCTCAGAGGCATCAATATTGTGGTCCCTGTCTACAAGCTCTTCTGATTTTGAGTCTTCTGAGGTTTCCTCATAGTTTATTCAGCATTTGGTTCATGAAGTGGTCATGCTGATGCAATATTTGGTTGACCCCACTCTTCTTTTGGGGGGTGATGCACCTTCGGACCATATTGTATCGCAGCCTATTCATCCAGTGGTTGAGGAAGTGGTCATGCCGATGCAATCTTCGGTTGATCCCACTCTTCTCTTGGGGAGTGTCGAGTCTACCAAAGTGGTCACGCTGATGAAATATTTGGCTAATCCCACTCTTCTAATGAGGAGTGATGTGTCTACCGACTATGTTTTTAGCATTTCCAGTTTAGTACTTTCAAAACAAGGGGGCATTTCACTCACTTCAAACACACCCCCTCCAAGTAATAGGATGGTTTCCTTTGATTGGAATGACCTTTTTGAGCCTCATCTTCCTTCTTCTCCACCCTTTCAAATAAGGGTTGAAGTTAATTCAAAAAACATTTACCGATGTATTGTGGATGAAGGAGCCTCCGAATGTATTTTATCCTTTTGATATTCTGTCTTCTATGCATGAGATGTTGTCTTTTGATAGTCATCCTAATGAATACTTGGGGATTCTTCCTCAGTTTCCTATCTCGTTAGGTGGGAAGATTTTCCTTGTCAACGTTATAGTGGTGCAAGGCCGGTTATATTTCAATATGCTTCTCGGGCATGATTATGTATATGCTATGAATATTGTGGTGTCTACACTCTTTCGGGTGATGCCTTTCCCTCACAATGGAAGCATTGTCACTATAGACTAGCTAGCATCTAATAATCACCATCCTAATTTGGTGTTAGGTCAGGATGCCCCTTTATATGTTCCTAGTGTTCGTGTAGACTCTAACTTGCCACGGATAAATTATGTGGCATCTTATCCTCGGTTTTCAATTGCTCCTGATTAGGAACTTGTTCACTCATGTTTTCCTTATCGAGACTTGGTCTCAACAATCGATCCTTTGGTTTATCCAATGGGGGCATGGGAGCCTTTGCTTCCCCCTCTTGGTCCAAGTGATTTTGAGTTTCCTTTCGAGTCCGATATTTCTATTTGTAGATCCTAAATCCTTTGTGCAAGTGATTCTTCATTGATAGACTCTGTCAGCCCTGGCCAAAACCTCCATCGTCATATGGAATATGGTCAGTTTTATTTTCCCTTTGGGACTGTCGACCCTCCCCGTTCACTTAATTTCTCGGATATCAAATTTCCTTTGGATGAGGCTATCGTTGAAGCCATGACTATGGTTTCTATATCGTGGGAAGACTTACATCGTGGTTTGTGTTTTCTTCCCTTTTGGGAGACTTTCTTGGTTGACTATCAAAGTGACTCTTGGTCAGAGCTTAGCAGCGGTCTCTACCTGAACTATTACCACGCATGACTCATAAGGTTGTGCAGTGCTTTGTACCATATTGTATACTCCATATTTGTTGTTTTCAAGTTTTGTATTCAGTAGAACCTCATTTTTTCTGAAGTTTCTATCTATATTGGATCTATTAACTTTTAGATGAGTGTTATTGGCCTTATATGCAGGATCTTGGAAACATTTTTTTTCTTTGACATTTGTCCATCGTATCGATCCGTTCTAACATGTATTGAACTCGAAACAATCATATAGGTTGGATTTTTATGTACTTTCATATTTTCATTATCTGTTTCCTAGTTCATTTGGCCTTAGGATTGACCCCACTGAATTGTGACACTATCCTTCCTTGCTGATAAGTGTGTCGTACTTTATGTGGTAGAGCCTTCCTTCCATGGGTATCCTAGTTAGAGCCTAGTTTTCCATTTGGTTCCCATGTTGAATTACCTCATAGGAATGGGAGTCCCTTTTAGTCCCTCCATGACTTTGTGTTGAAGCCTCGTCCTTCTTCTTCATCATTTTTCTGGCCTATACCCATGGGACTCCCCTAGAGAATGTTTTTTCTTCTTTCAAGCTCAATTAAACTTTGAAAGAAACATATAACGAGAACTTGTCTATTATTTTCGATCTCATTTGGATTACTTAAGAAAATAATTCCCCCCTAGAGTCTTCTTTAATCCCTTTTCAGACTCTCTAAAATTTAAAATATTGTCGAGCGATCTTGTTTCCCTTCACACTCGTCAAACTAAAATTTGAAGGCACATATGTCTAGCTATAGTTTACCCCTTTTTAGGTACGGACGTTTAATTCACGAATAAAGGTATTCCCTAGGAGCTTTGGTTCACTAGTAGAGTATTCTCGGGCGTAAGTTTAACCCTTTTTCGGGCCTGAGGGACTAAATTTTTGAAAAAGGGTCATTCTCCCTAGTTTTGGTTTATCTATTTTTCGTGCCTTGGAGATTATCTATGAAAAAGGAAACCCCTCGGAGTCCATAGTTAAGCTCTTTTCAGACTCCCTAAATATGAAAATATTGTCGAGCGACCTTGTTCCTTTCACACTCGTTAATTGGTCCAGAAAAAACATTTATTTGAAATAAGTTTAACCCTTTTTCTGGCCAATAGATTATCCAGGAAAAAGGTATGCCTTGGGAGATATGTCTCATCGAGAGAGTTATCCTAAGTTATATTTTATACTTTTTCGGGCTAAGGATACTAAACTTAGAAAAAGGTTGTGAGTCCATAGTTAAGCTCTTTTCAGACTCCTTAAAATTGAAAAGATAGCCGAGTGATATTGTTTCTGTCACACTCGTTAAAATGGTTTTGAAGAGACGTCCTTTCGGTATAAGTTTAACCCTTTTTCGAACAAACTGGACTAGTTACAAAAAAGGAGCTATCTGGAGTCTTCTTTTAGTGTTTTTCAAACTCTCTAAATGTGAAAAACCACAGAGCTTACCTTCTCTGGGCTCGTAAAAATCAACATGGAAGGAGTCTTGTTGTGTCATACCTAATCGCATCACATGTTTCATCCTTGCATATTTTTCCTAATGTCGGCTTCATGTTGCTATTAAATAAACCTTCAAAGCATTCCTTAAATGCAATCCTTGTAGCACTTTTTCTCTTGCGCTATGACACCTTGACCCATGGAGGAATTTTCCCAAGTGTCCTTATCTTGCACATGTCTCCTTGCACTGAGCATCAATATGTTCCATGCGCTTGGAACTAGTTTTCCTTCCCACGACACTCATTTCTCCTTTGTAATGTAGCATTCTTTTATTCTTTTTCAAGCTCATTAAAATTTTGAAAAAGATAAAAAAATAAAATATTCCAAAAAGAGGGGACGGGATATACATTCTCTTTTATCAAAAAAAAGATATTCTCCCTTAGACAAAGCACATACTTTTGTTTTCTTGTCAAGCATTGGGATCTAGTATGACCTTAGGAAGTTGTTCTCGTTACATAGAGTTGTGTCCTCCTCCATTTGGTTACTCCTCCAAAAATAGGGAGAGTTTGTGATGCCTCCTGTATCACAGACTTATGTCAAATATATCTTGCCCGAGTCTCGTCATTTCATCGTTCTCTTTTCTAAGGAAAATTTTATCCAACTTGAGTCAGCCATTCTGCAATTTATCTCTTGACTTTCATGAGTCGGCCATCGCGAGAGTCCAGTCAAGTTCGGATTCAAAATCAATGGAGTTATGTGCCTGATGATTGATATCCTCCATTCTTTCCCTGAAAACATGTTGAATACCTCAGGGTAGTGATTCTTACACTCCTATTTTACTCCTACCTGAGTTTTGAAGATCTATGAATTCCTCATCTCCATCCACAGGTGTTGATGCTTCTTGAAGATGCATATTGTATTGTACTTGTATATCTTCAGATGATTTCGAGATGTAGATCTGTTGTGTATTTCTCACAGCAACATTTTATATAGACATTTATATGACATGGATCTGTAGTGTACTTTATTGGAAGCCATGCTTAGTTCATCCCAAGCATGGGTATGCTCGCCTCAGATATTTTATCATTGTTTTGCAGATGGCACACTCACGAACACTCGTCTCGGACTCACTCAACTTTGTGCCTTCCCACTGGTAAAGATATTGTAATGTATTTCAGCCATCAGTTTCTCTTCTTACCTCACACATTAGGGGGCATATGTTATAGTCCGAAATTCCTTATCTGTGCATACAAGACATTGGCTCTTCCTTTTGCATACTTTGCCAAAATACTCTTGAGGCTTCCTCTTAAAAAACCATTTTTTGGAGAGTGTACGCGCTCTATTGAACTAATAGCCTGTGTACACATGTGTGTTGCATGCTACTTAGACTTTGTACATATGCATGTTTCATGCTATATAGCCCGTGTTTATCTCCAAAACTTGAAAAAAATATAAAATTGCACTGAATTTGACGGAGTTTACGGGCTATGGAGGGTTTCCTAACCATTTTACCCCTTGTATCCCGTCTACAAACCGAATAACCATATTTTTCTCATATAAAAAGAGGTATTGGGGTTTCATTTATGAACACAAGCAAGAGAATAAGAAAACTCTGCCAAAATCCCTTCCCTTTCTTAGCCCAAGTTTTGCATCCCATTTTGAGTTTTAGCCCCACCCTTTCCCTCCATCCTTTCTGCCTATGCAACCCTTCCTACTTCCCTTCATGATAATTTGGTTGTGAGAAGCTAACATGGGATTGATGCACTTGGAGCCATGACAGAGGAGCCCATACCTGGTTCGTGGAGCGGTTGCCAACAAAGGTTGTAATATTTTTGTCTTGAAATTGAATTTAAGAGTTCGTCCTTGTCCCAAAATCTTATGTTTGTATGATTTTATTTATTTATGCATTTATATCTATGTCTAAACTTTGAAAGTGATCAATAGAGATTGCATATTTTGTATCATTATATTCCTAATATTTTGCAGACCATCTTTGGAAGGAAATCTGTGATCTAGGAGGCTGCAACAAGCGAAAGAGGTCTATGCCAACCACAAGGACTAAAGGTGCACCCATTGACCCTCTTTCCTCTCTCTCGTCACTTTGTTTAGATAGTTTTTGGGTAGCTTAAGGGTAGAATAGTATTTTAACAAAAGTCATCGCTCTGCCTATACCTAGACCCAGTATAGGGGGTTTTTCCCCATAGCAGGGGGAATGGAAGGTACCCCTCAACATGAGGGGTCTTCCTCGAATGATACAGTTTTTATGTGTGACCAGACGGTCAACTTGGAGACTTGAGCCAAGAACTATGAAAATTCTGAGCCTACTCCTACTATTCATGAATCGACATCTTCTTCTGAGCCTAGTGGCCATATTCATATTGAGAAGCCATATTTTGACACACGACTTTTCCCCCCAAAAGGAATTTTTTGATGAATGACACATATACCCCAAACACATGGGTCGCTCACAACTACAATATTGTGGAATATTTGGCCCAAGAACCATGTTCCAAGTCTGCACTTGAAGTCCTCCAAAGATTTCCAGTGCAGTGGAAAGCCTTGTTGTCTAAAATGGGCAGGGTTGATCCCTCATAGTCGAGTTTGATAAACTTTAATTATGATCAGGTTCATCAAAGGCTTTCCCATCAAATCAATTTTCAAATCAAAGTGAGAATGATGGGGAAAAATATCTTTCGCACTGTAATTGATGAAGGAGATTCAAATTGAATTATTTCTATGTCATGTTGGAAGGCCCTCGACTCTCCAAAGTTTGACACAACTGCAAAATTGTTGACATCTTTTGTTGGACATATGTTCCATTCCCATGGGATTATCTCCTCCTTACCCATTGAGTTAGGTGGTAATATTTTATATGTTGTTGTGGAGGTCATCGATGCACATCCTGAGTACAATTTGTTACTCAGACACTCTTGGTTCTACAAGATGACTACAATTGTCCCATCATTATTTAGGGTATTATGCTTCCCTCATCAAGGGAAAATAATGACTATTGATAAAATTTCATTGTGTACCTCAGACCTTGGATCCAATGCGAGGTATAATGTACCCTTTTTCAATGATCCCCAACAATCTTACATGAGTGTTAGTGAGAGTGTTCAAAGATTCTTTTCTCATGGGAACATTCTCTCTTCCCCCACCACCTCCTACTATGAACATTTCTCATGTCCATATGATCTATTCTTTTACAAGTGGATCCCATGGGTCTCCTAATCCTTGGGTGGTTCCTCGTCCTAAGGACATTGATTCTTATGGAGTTTCTATTCCACACTCATTGGTTGAGATTTTTGATCTGATAGTCTCGTCATCATCCACTGATACTGGTCAACAACTCCATCTTCATATGGAGTGTGATCATCTTACTCTTCTCTTATGGGTTGTTTACTCTCCAAGTTCACATGACATCCTAGATTTTGACTTTCCTTCGTAAGAGGTGATCTAGAATGTCATGGATTCCATATATAAGCCCAAGGAATATGAGCATCATCAAGAATCCATCCTCCTTGATTTGGAACCCATGAGAGTTAGCATGATGAGTTTTGATTTGAGACTACGAGAATTTTCTAGGTCATATAGTTTCCCTCCTAGTATTGACCCTTTTTCACCTTGGTTATCTTTCCTAGGCCTTGCCACTGAATTCCCTACTTCCCATTACACTGAAGATTTATGTTTCCTACCCCCTTTACGTATTTATGGGCATCATCAAGGAGCTATGATAGCTCACAAGACTACTCATGATAAGTATCTTTGTATGCATAAATTCATTCTTATGTGGCATGGCCTCGATATGGTAATCCATATGATGCCAACATCAGCTAATGAGTTCATCAGTGATGATCAATATCCTTGGCCTGAGCCTAGCAATGGGCTCTACTTGGCATAAATCATCAAGATGCATAGTTCTTTATACATAGGTGTGTGGTGTGACTAATTTTTGTTTTGCATACATCATATCCAAAAATCCCAAAAATATTTTCCTTTTGAGATTTCACTATGCATTTGACCCCCAGAATCTAGTTTACATCCGTTGATAGGATTAAAAGGATTTTTTTACAAAAATGGTGACTTCCACTAAAATTGAGGTACATGTTATTAAAATTATCATATAGGGATAGGTTTTTCCCTGCATCCACACTTTGCATTATTAACCATCAATTTTTTCATCACACACCTTAGGTTGAATCTCATCATGTTGCAACATTAGACACTCAATTTTTGCATGTCGTCACTTGTTTGGTAGTTCCTACCCTCCATGGGTGCCTTAGTTAGCACCTAGATTTTCATTCGATGCTTGTTGAGTGAAATATATGATATCTATTTTGACATTAAATTGTCATCCTAGGGCTCGTAAGCTTCAAGGTGTTGGAACTATATGTGTAGGTCTAGAGCTCTAATCTAGCAGTCTAATCTAATGTCGGCAACACACTCAAATAATAAAGAGATTAAACAAACTAAAACAATTCATCACCTAGGGAAGAAACCTAACATGGAGTGACCATATCTCACAAATTAGGTCATTAATCTATTTGTTGGCGATTTAAAGTTATTGGCAAATTTAAAATGCAAGAAAACTAGTGCAAGAATCTATTATTCAAAAGATGAGACTAGGCATGAAATATTACTATTCTAATTACTCTTTTTACTTGGAAATTTAACTCTGTGATTCATTTAATCAATTCAGATTAGAACATTGATTTCTACAAAGAAAATGTAAAGTAGAAATAAAACAATCAATGGAAATATCAATTGATTAGGTACATCTTTTATATCAACACAATTCATAAACAATTTTCAAAAGAGATTCGAAATTGTCAATTATCCTATCATATCAAAACAGGATATACTATAACACAGATATAATAATTACAGTGTTGCATGGATTAGTTTTAAGCCATCACTTAAGGAGTCATAAAATAATGTTATATACACTGTTAATCCTACAAAGGAAAATATAACTTATATAATTTTACAAAGTAAAGTACAACTTATATAATCTTACAAAGTAAAATACAACTTGTATAATATTGCAAAGTAAAATACAACTTGTATAAATTAGAAGAGGAGGATCTGTGTATATATGAACAATGAAATGGTATGAATAAGAACAATTACAACTAACTTGTAAATTACACAAGAAGATAAAACTTAAATGGAAACCTACACAAGAGAGTTAGATGCAGAAATATGAAGATACAACAAATAAACAAGAAGATACAACTTTAAATGGTAGCTTGCACAAGAAAGTTAGATACAAAAGTATGAATGTACAACAAATAAACAAGATACCTAGACCACTGGTGGGCCCCCCAGATAGTCGTGGTACTACTTCAACTCAAAATATAGTAACAATCTTAGCACACTATTTATATTAATACCAAAATCGATTTTACAGAGAAATTCATTATATTAGCTATAGATATAAAATCGTGTCTATCTCAGTCTGAGAGACCTCAATATTTATATATTTTTGGAGTGGTCGACCACTGAAAGGGTCGAATCTCTCTTACAACAGAAAATCATTAAGAAATAATAACTAACAAAATATTTGAGTAACTTCATGTGCTAAAAATAGAGGTCACTCAACTACTCTAATTTAAATGTGATGAGTTCCATAGCTGGAGGGTTCGAACAGAAATAAAACCCACGTTTCAAATTTTCCAAGAAGAGCCTGTTGATATGCCAACCTCCAACTGCACTGCGCTCTGAGGGCTGGATCGAGGGCTGGATCTGTCTGACATAAATTTGGCTACTGGATGAAGTACCACGAAAGTCTCTCAATTCGTCCATAATTTCAAGAAACGACTTGCGTGGGACCCAATTAGGCATATTAGGCACAAAACCTGTGTGCCCAATTTTTATGATTCAACTTCATTCTCCCACAAATTGAGCTCGAAGTTCACTGCCTAGAAAAGGCCTGGATCGAGGGTCAGATCAAGGGCTAGATCAAGGGATGGATTGCATTTTCAACCTCTTTCAAACAAAAGACAAGTGCTAATAGATTACACTTACTAAATTAAGGATAAACCATCATAAATTCATCACAAATAAGAATTACACATACCTTATGTTGATCCATAGAAAATTGATGGAGAATACCTTAAAAAAGAGAAAATAGAAGCATAAACTGGATAATATCCATGTGCAAAAAGGGATTTGGACAAAGGAAGAATGGGAAAAACATAGAGTCATCATTTCTCCCACGCCTAAGAGTTTTCAGGTCCCTCTACAACAAAAATGTGTTGCCAGACATAGTTATAGTTATGAAGGAGTGTTAGGGACCTAACCTGCATACAGGTAGAACAATATATTTAGATGTAATAAAGGTCAATATTAATAAGGCCTTACAATAAAGTAGAATAAGTTGAATGTAAGAAGACGTAATAAAATCTTTCGCTTCTAGAAGGATCTTCCTCTAGATGGTTCTTTTGATAGACATATTTAGTATAAATAGGAGTCAAGGGTATGAGAACCATAGCTTAGATATTATTGTAATAGAGCTCTGCTCGAGTGGAGGTTTCCCCCTTGAAGAGGCCTATGAAGATTGCTCTCAGAATCAAAGTGCTCTTTCTGGTGTTATTTTGATATCATTTCAGTGTTATTGTGGTGTTGTTTTGGTTATATTGTTGTTTATCTGCCATTTCTAGCATTTGTTTTTTGTTATGCATACTTTTTATATCTGGAATATTACAAGTGGTATCAAGCACTTTCCTCGGTGGAAGTTGTGAGTTAAATTTTTTTTCAGGGTAGAGATGTATTATGGTGTCTTTAAGCCACATATATATGTCATTACGCACATAAACCGACAGTTGAGGGATTCATACACGTAGGAAATACAAGTGGTACTTAAGCGCACATCTATTGTCCACTGTTGTAACCCCTGTTGGTACCCCTTTGAGTGGTAGCGCATCATACAACACCTGTGTATGGATCGACCTAGATTACCTAAATCCCTCTTTAGATAAACTGATCGGTCTCCTGACTGCTATAGTGTCACTGAAAACAACACTCGGGAAGATACTCTCTAGTGCCTGGGTAGTTGGGTAGTACGGCTAAGGGAACGGTCTAGCCTCCTTAGTTGGTGCCCTGAGATATTGGGTCGAGTACTATTGTTGTACCTCGCACATATATCCGAGAGTTATAGCACAAGGCAAACCCTTGTCTGTAGAACCCATGAATACTTAACCCTTGGGGATGGAAACAAAAAAAAATAAAACAGACAAGATCTATTGCCACACAACTTTGTTCGGGTTGCCAAATCACTACACATTTCTTCCTGGTTAAGCATTTGGGCATTTCATCACTGCATTATTCTTCAAACTAGAGTATAACTCTGCGGGGGTAAAAAAAAAATATCTGGAAAATTTTGCACCATTATTTGAGACATATTCCATTGGATTTATCTCTTCTCCCTTATCACATTCGTACATATCATTTTTCAGCAAAATGTTTTACCCCGCCTGCCCCATTTCAGTTCCCTCTTCATCATGGCCCATACCCGTAGCCAAGACTTGGAAGCTCACTTCAATACCTTGCAATATAATTTCACAGAGACCCAACAAGAAGTGAAACAGCTCAGTGCCAATGTTGTTGCCATCAATACAACCATGCAGTCCTCCATCGCTGCCTCAATCGAGGAACACAAACAAGACATGACTACCTAGCTTGAATCTGCCATTTTGATGATCTGCACCAAACTGCATATCTCTGCAGATAACCCTTTATCTGACCCACCTCCACATACTGAAGCTGAAACTTCCTCTCACTCCCATAATTTTCAGCCCCGTCACTTTCAACATGACCTACGCCTTTCTCGGGTGGATGTGACCAAATTTGATGGCTCAGATCCCACTGGTTTAGTAACCCAAATGGAACATTATTTCTCTTTATACGGCATTACATATTACTTGGCCAAACTCTAGTATGGTGTTCTCCATCTATATCAAGAACGTTGGCAATGGTGGCAATGGATAAAAACTTCCCACCAAGGGTATATTTCTTGGACACACTTTGTGGTAGAGATTTATGAATGCTTTGACACTGACACCAACCATTTAGGCCATTTGACAAAGTTGAACCAATCTGGAACAGTGGAATATTTTATAGCTTCTTTTGAGTGCCTGGTTTTTTGGACAGAGGGCATGTCTGATGCCTTTTTCCGAGAATGTTTTATCAATGGCCTCAAGGATGAGATTCGTGCCCAAGTCCTCATGGATCGGCCTCATATTTGGGTGGAGGATACTAAAAGAGATAAATAAGCACAACATGTTGTATCTTATCAAAACCAGAAACCCTCCTTTATCCCTCGCACTAAACCAGTAAATCCCACTACTCCCTCTGCTCCACTAAAGATCCAAAAATTGACTAGGGCTAAAATGGTTGAACGTCAACTCAAAGGCCTTTGTTATAATTGTGATGACAAATATTTTTGGGGCCACAAGTGTAAGGAACACAATCTTTTTATGGCCATCTTAGAGGATATTTATGAAGAGGATGTTGAAACTCCCCTTGTGTCTGAGTCACCCGAAACCACTGACATAACCACTCCCTCAGACCCTCCTGAAGTAGAAACGGTCATTTCCCTAAATGTTCTCACTGGCTTCTCTCCTCCCCAAACTGTCAAGCTAATCGATTACATCAAGCATAGGAAGGTCATCATTCTTATTGATAGTGGAAGCACCCATAATTTTATTCATCGCTGCATTGCTCAAGAAACTCATTTCTATATCCATGCAGTCAATAATTTCCAAATCATGATTCCCAATGGTGGCTCCATGAAATGTGGAGGGCGTTGTGAAAATGTGCATCTCCAAATTGGTGACTACCACCTAAAATCTCATATGTTTTCTATCGACATGGGCAGTTGTGACATTGTGTTGGGTGTAGACTAGCTAAGGAATTTGGGTCCCATTCTCATGGATTTTAAGGAATTAACCATGCAATTCAACCAGGAGGTCCAACAATATAAGTTCCAAGGCATCATCGTAGGTTCACCTGAGTCATTAGTTCCCATTGCACGGAAAAGCTACTCAAAAAAGGTCATTCTGGCGTTATTGCCCAACTCTATGCCATACAAGAAACCAAGACACCCTCGGTGTCGCAAGACCTCCAATCCATCCTCTCTAAACATCATGTGTCCTTTTCCACTCCCCATGGACTCCCTCCTTCCCATGATGTTCATGATCATTCCATTCCCCTTGTACTAGGAAGCCTTCCTCCCAATATTCGTCTGTATCATCACCCCTTTTCCCAAAACAATGAAATTGAGAAAATGGTTCAGGAACTCCTTAATGCAGGCATTATCCACCCTAGTACGAGCCCCTATTCTTCTCTTGTGGTCATGGTCCTGAAGAAATAAGGTTCTTGGAGAATGTGTCTTGACTTTCGTTCCCTCAACAAACTTACCATTAAATACAGATTTCCCATTCCTGTCATTGATTACCTCTTGGATGAATTGAGTGGTGCCAAGTTATTTACTAAACTTGATCTTTGTTCTGGCTACCACTAAATACATATGAAAGAGGTAGACATTCCTAAGAATTCCTTTAGAACTCATGAGGGCCACTATGAGTTTTTGGTCATGCCCTTTGGCTTGTGTAATGCCCCCTGCACCTTCCAAAGCCTCATGAATCATGTCTTCCATCCTTTTCTCCATCATTTTTTCTTAGTTTTCTTTGATGATATCCTCATCTATAGAAAAACATGTACATACCATCTTGCTCATGTGGATCGAGTTCTCCATCTACTCTCTCACCGCCAACTTTTCCTGTGCTTTTGGCACCTCAGAAGTCAAGTACTTGGCTCTTCTGGTTGACAAGGAAGGTGTCAGGGTGGATCCTAAGAATATTGAAGTTATGCAATACTAGCCTCACCCAAAGACTCTCAAAATCTTGCATGGATTTCTGGGCTTATCAGGTTATTATCGCAAGTTTGTTAAGAATTATGGAAATATTGCAGCACCTCTCAATACACTTCTAAAAAATAACTCTTTCATTTGGACTCCAGCAGCTGCTCAAGCTTTTCAAACCTTGAAGATGGCCATGTGCACCACTCCAGTCATGGCCCTTCCTGATTTCACAAAGACCTTTGTCCTGGAATGTGATGCTTCAGGGAAAGGAATTGGTGTTGTCCTTATGCAAGAGGGTCGGCCTTTGGCCTTTACCAGCAAGCAATTGTCTGAATGAAATCTGGGCAAATAAATCTATGAAAAGGAAATGTTGGCTATTCTACATATTGTTGATCTTTGGCACCCTTATCTATTGGTGAAATGCTTCCAAATTAAGACAGACCATCAAAGGCTCAAGTATTTTCTGGAACAACGCATTTCCTTCCTAAAGCAACAAAAATGGGTGACTAATATCCTTGGATGTGATTATGAGATCATTTACAAGAAAGGCAAAGAAAATGTGGTTGCGAATGCACTTTCCCGAAAATATGAAGATGAAGGATCCCTTTTTTCTCTCTCATTCATTGTACCAGATTGGCTCCAATCCATTCGCTAGGAATGGCTACACAATCCCAAAAGTTCGCATTTGATACAACAATTGCAGTCCAATGCTCCAATTTCCCCAAGGTACTATTGGCTCCATGATGAGCTTCGATACAAAGGCCGTTTTTATTTAAGTAAACAATAAAAACTTAAATCCACGGTACTTTCTGAGCTTCATGCTACACCCATAGTTGGGCACTCCGGGTTTACCAAAACCTATGATAGGGTCAAACGTTCTTTTTTTTGGGGATGGTATGAAACAAAAAGTTCATAATTTTGTCGGTAAATGTGATGTGTGTCAACGCAACAAGGGAGAAACAGTCAAATCTCGTCGCACACTACAACTGATTCTGATTCCATTTGGATGGATATCTCTATGGATTTTATTATAGGATTCCCAAATCGGGAAATAAATGAGTCATCATGGTGGTTGTTGATCGTCTTTCCAATTATGCTCATTTCTATGCTCTTCAACACCCATTTACAACATCCACTGTGGCTCAACTTTCCATGGATCAGGTCTTCAAGATTCATGGCATGTCGCATTCTATTGTTTTTGATTGCGACCCAACTTTAGCCAACAATTTTTGGCAAGAATTGTTCAAGCTATAAGGCACCCAATTGCATCTCAACACATCTTATCATCCCCAAACTAATGGTCAAATTGAAGTTGTCAACAAGTGTTTGGAAACATATTTGAGGTGTTTTTCCTCGAAAAAGAAAAATCAGTGGGCTCAATGGTTACCCCTAGTTGAATGGTGGTACAACACTTCATACCATACAGCTACATGCATGACTCCTTTTGAAGCGGTATATGGACAAATGCCACCTTTTGTTCTCTCATACATAGCTGGTGTCTCGAAGGTCCAGGCGGTTCACCAAATGATTACAGTTCGAGAGGCTATTCTCCATACCCTCAAAGAGAATTTGGTCATGTCATAGAATCACATGAAGCAACAAGAATATCATGGTCACTCTGAACGTCAATTTGCAGAAGGGGATTAGGTGTTTCTTCGACTGTAATCTTACAAGCAAAATTCCCTCAAGGACGAGAATTGTCAAAAGTTGGCACCCAAATTTTATGGTCCTTATACCATTATCAAGTGTGTGGGACAGGTGGCCTATCAGTTATATTTGCCTAGTCATTCTAAGCTACATCATGTTTTTCATGTTTCATGCTTAAAGAAGGTGATTGCAACTAAGTGCAAAATTCAAGCCAACCTTCCCGAGTTGGACGAAGAAGGATCCATTTGGCTATAGCCACAAGCATTTTTGGACCAACGTGAGCATCGCCTTTGTCATAGAACCATCAAGGAAGTGTTAGTCCAGTGGAAAGATACACCTCCAACATATGCCACTTGGGAACTAGCTACCATTCTGCAAAAATTTCCACATCTCAATCCTTGAGGACAAGGTTGTTTTAAGGTTGTTAGGGACCTAACCCGCACATAGGTAGAACAATATATTCAGATGTAATAAAGGTCAATATTAATAAGGCATTGCAATAAATTAGAATAAATCGAATGTAAGAATACCTAATAGAAGCTTCCGCTTGTAGAAGGATCTTCGTCTGGATGGTTCTTTTGATAGACATATTTAGTATAAATAGGAGTTGGGGGTATGAGAACCCTAGCTTGGATATTATTGTAATAGAACTCTTCTTGACTGGAGGTTTCCCCCTCAAAGAGGCTCATGAACATTGCTCTCAGAATCAAAGTACTCTTTCTAGTGTTATTTTGATATCATTTCAGTGTTATTGTGGTGTTGTTCTGGTTATATTGTTTTTTATCTGCCATTTCTAGAATTTTATTTATGTTTTGCATACTTTTTATATATGGAATATTACAAGGAGGGGGTAGATTATCTTTAGAGTCCTTTCCCTCATGTCCTGGAGACTTCGGCGTAGGCCTTTTTCGATGCTTCAACTGCACCCTTAGAATGTGATTGGTGGTAGTCATATGATCGACCAAACGCTGAAGAAAATTTACCTTTGCTTGAAGGACAACATTCTCATGGTGAAAATGATGATCCATGGTTTTGCGTTTTGCCAAACGTTGGATTAGCTGAGCATTCTCTTTTTGCAATTGCTCAACAGTTGGAAATTGATCAGATTGTTCAAGAGAGGAAGGCTTAGGCTTCTTAGTATATGTATAAGGCATGTCACATTTTGTAGAAGCCGTAGGAATCTGAGGAGAGGGTGTAACAATGGCCTTTTGAGGAAGACTAGGTGTGACATGCTCAAACTTGATTTCTTTGGCAGGCTCAAATGCTTTTGCAGAATATTATCTAATTTTCTTGTGAGGGA
The DNA here is from genome assembly GCA_032191745.1 of Picea mariana. Lineage (NCBI taxonomy): Eukaryota > Viridiplantae > Streptophyta > Pinopsida > Pinales > Pinaceae > Picea > Picea mariana. The sequence goes on along the minus strand of JASDQU010686818.1, from coordinate 34,749 downwards.
TTTCATGGTGAGAGGACAACTGGATAGGATTTGTGGTAGTTGGAGGTTAAATCAAATCACATAAAAGATTTGATCAATGTCCAAGTCAAATACTTGGACATTATGATCATAAAATGAAATCATAAATTAAATTCCCCCTTTTAACTAGTGTAAAAGATAGATACACCACCTTTAGTAATCTTAATTCATCACGTCAACGAATATAATCAAACCATAGTGATCATACCTAAACGAAAGAATGAAAATCTCATTTGCAGTTGCGACGTTTATACAATACCTTATCTGGAACTCCATCCAATCCTCCCTATGGTACTCCATTCAGTCCTCTGTTCAAGTGAAAACTATACAATAGTAAGCAGGCATTCACCCAGATTACTAAGATTGGAATACTCTTGGAAGGCATAGTGAACAAGAGGATGGATAGGATTGTAACATCCATCTTAGTTTCCTTTTTCATCGAACTGTAACTTTTACAAGGAATATTTGAGTGTAAGCAGTCCTCCCTTGTATTAGACATAAACATAGGCCAACAAAAAAATATGCAGAGTATGATGTACAACAGGATTATGAATTATAGACACAAAATTATGTCAACAGTATAAGGTTTATCATGCCAATATAAACGAATGTTGATATAATATCATGAGATATTGTAAAAAGACAGTATGATAGAATTTTGACAGAAATCCTACTTCCTCTTCTCATGGACTTGCTATACAAATGGGCAATTTTTAGTGTTGTTGTTGTTGTTGTTGTTGTTTTTAGCTCAGGAAATCCCTCCCCCACTCCTAAGTATTGTGACACTTCACAATCAAATATATAGGAAACCAGTCAATCCTTCCAATAGCCTAAGATTTATAGTTTCCAAGTGTATAGATAAATTTCACACATTAGCCTGACAAGACGGTTAAGAACATGGACCCACCTATAGGACGAAACATCCTACATATAGTTAAGAAGAGTTAGGCAAGAGAGTATTAAGATTACCTTTAAGTTAGTTTCCAATGTCATATTAATGGAGTTCATTTACCTTTTCTTAACTATGCATACTTCTTTTCAGTCCTACCTACAAGTAGTGTCATACATTAGGACAAGTTTTAAGATCTGAAATCGATCTTTATTTATTGTTTGTCAAATCATCACCCTCTCTAGGTAGAACTCCCCACTACCAACAAGCCCGTTCAGTACTCCGATGACTTTACAAAGTCATACCATAGGCTAGTACCCGCTTCCAACAAACTTGTTCAGTATCTTGACGGGTTAGCCTCTTACACTATTTTTACAACAGAGACTGGTCCTTACCACCATCTTTAAGATTTGTATATGAATGTTTCTTTTTGCAAGGAGATGGGGAGGTAGCTCTGAAAATATTTTTATGGACTGGGATGGCATTTAAGTTGGAGAATGATTCTCCTTTATGCATTCTTTATAGATTGTCCTGATGTAACGGATACTTAAGTGGGTGTAGCCAATCTGAAGATATGGCACAATCAATCATTTTTAATGTGTGGTGGATGGTACCATTGGAAAATAACAGAAAGGTATCTATAGTCCCTACTCACTTTCTTCCATTTGAAATTATATTTATGTTTCCATGGTTAACCTCTAGTTATACCTTCTTGCTACTCTTTTATAAAGATACTTTACTCACCTACTCAGATCTCTTGGATGGATTGTACTAGTATCCTCTAGGTTTGATGAGATCAATGAGATCAAGTCACATGCACATGTATCTCACAGTTCTTTTATTAAAAAGAAAATGTAAAATGAGGCTGCATTAGAATTTAAGCTAAACTAACAACATGCAACTTTTATAGCTTATCCTACTCTACTTAAAAAGAAAGTAAAATCTGTATTCAAGTGTAAGAACTTTTCCAATGTAACCATGTGTGAAGCAAGATAAAAAAAACATACCCATATCCACATATGAAAAAGTTACCGCAGTGATTACCTGGATATGAAGAACCAGCCAACCTACTTGTTTTGGCATCAGAAGGTGTTGAAGAAGAGAATAGTATTGTGGCCTAATGACCTCTTGAAACCAAATTTCGATGTAATCTTGATACAATTCTTCCTCTTGTAAATGATTGATTTTTGTAGTTCATGAAGGATATGTTGAATTGCATGTGGGGAACTCTTCATTCTCAGGTCTGCATGCTCATTCTTCATCGGGTGTATTTATTAAATTTTCAGCTTCCTCCACAGTTTGGCAAGGAGAATATTTTTGTAGCTTAGAGGACTTTGGTCCTTCTAGTATTTCCGTAGAGATAGATAAATTTTTGGTTGCTGTCAAAATATATTCCTCCTGAGAAGGATAAATCTCGGATGATTCCAGGATTTGAGAGAGATCTTCCAAGGTTATCATCTTTGTATTTATTTTTTCGGTTGACGAGTCATGTACTCTCACGCATGGGTGAGTATCCGGAGCTCTTACAGCACCCAATGAAATAATAACTAAAATTTAACGCTATTAAAACAAAAATGAAATGAAATTAATTGCAAAACTTAAAGCACGCTACTTAAAGAAAACTTGAACTCCTCATGCTACTTTAGACCTCGTTGTCACCGAGTTATCTGTTCACAAGAGTTTTCTCTTCAAAAAGAAAACACAATTGCAAGAAATAAATCATGCTTGTGGGAAAGTAAATTGCAGGAAACTAAACACACTAAGAAAAGTAAATAAACTTGCAGAAAAAGTAAACATTCTTATGGAAATGGAACAACAAGGCTTTGGAGCAAACCACTAAAATGGATGCCTAGGTTCTTACCTCTCGTCTTAAATTTTCTCCTCCCCCTTGTTGTGTAATTAAAAGCAACCTAACTACCTAATATCTAATCCCTGTAGCACCTCCCCAACAATGGTGCCAAAAATGTCGAGTGAAATATATGCTATCTATTTCGACATTAAATTGTCAACCTGAGGCTTGTAATCTTCGAGGTGATGTCATTATATGTGCAGTTCTAGAGCTCTAATCTAGCAATCTAATCTAATGTCGGAAACACACTCAAATAATAAAGAGATTAAACAAACTAGAACAATTCATCACCTAGGGAAGAAACTCAACATGGAGTGACCATATCTCATGAATTAGGTCATTAATCTATTTGTTGGTGATTTAAAGTTATTGGCAAATTTAAAATGAAAGAAAACTAGTGCAAGAATCTATTATGCAAAAGATGAGACTAGGCGTGAAAGATTACTATTCTAATTACTCTTTTTACTTGGAAATTTAACTCTATGATTCATTTACTCAATTCAGATTAGAACATTGATTTCTACATAGAAAATGTAAAGTAGAAATAAAATAGTCAATGGAAATATCAATTGATTATGTACATCTTTTATATCAACACAATTCATAAACAATATTCAAAAGAGATTTGAAGTTGCCAATTATCCTATCATATCAAAACTGAAAATACTATAACACAGAGATAATAATTACATCCTGCAAGGATTAGTTTTAATCCATCACTTAAGGAGTCATAAAAGACTGGTATATACATTGTTAATATTACAAAGGAAAATACAACTTATATAATTTTACAAAGTAAAATACAACTTATATAATCTTACAAAGTAAAATACAACTTGTATAATCTTGCAAAGTAAAATACAACTTGTATAAATCAGAAGAGGAATATTTGTGTATATATGAACAATGAAATGGTCTGAATAAGAACAATTACAAGTAACCTGTAAATTACACAAGAAGATACAACTTAAATGGAAACCTACACAAGAGAGTTAGATGCAGAAATATGAAGATACAACAAATAAACAAGGAGATACAACTTTAAATCGCAGCCTGCACAAGAGAGTTAGATGCAAAAATATGAATATACAACAAATAAACAAGGAGATACAACTTTAAATGCCAGCTTGTACAATAAAGTTAGATACATAAGTATGAATGTATAGAAAATAAACAAGATACCTAGACCACTGGTGGGCCCCCCAGACAGTCATGGTACTACTTCAACTCAAAATACAGTCACAATCTCAACACACCATTTATATTAATACCATAATCGAGTTTATAGAGAAATTTAGTATATTAGCTATAGATATAAAATCGTGTCTGTCTCGATCTGAGAGACATCAGTATTTATAGAGTTTTGGAGAGGTTGACCACTGAAAGGGTCGACTCTCTCTTACAATAGAAAATCATTAAGAATTGATAACAAAAAACATCTTTGAGTAACTTCATGTGCTCAAAATAGAGGTCAGCTCAACTGCTCGAATTTAAATGTGATGAGTTCCATAGCTGGAGGGTTCAAACAGGAATAAAACCCATGTTTCAAATTTGCCAAGAAGAGCCCTTCGATATACCCACCTCCAACTGCACTATGCTATGAGGGTTGAATCGAGGGTCGGATATGTCTGACATAGATCTATCTACTGGATGAAGGACCACAAACAGCTCTCAATCCATCCATAATTTCAGGAAATGACCTATTGATGACCTAATTAGGCATATTAGGCACAAAACCCATGTGCCAGATTTTTCAGATTCAACTTCATTCTCCCACAATTTGAGCTCTAAGTTCACTGCCTGGAAAAGGGTCAAATCGAGGGTCAGATCAAGGGATGGATCGAGGGCCGAATAAAGGGTTGGATCGCATTTTCAACCTATTTCAAACAAACGACAAGTGTTAATAGATTACACTTATTCAATTAAGGATAAACCATCAGAAATTCATCACACATAAGAATTACACATACCTTATGTTGATTCATAGCAAATTGATGGAGAATACCTTCAAAAAGAGAAAATAGAAGCATAAATCGGATAATCTCGATGTGAAAAAAGGGATTTGGACAAAGGAAGAATGGGAAAAACACAAAGTCATCAATGCCCATGTTGTGTTTTCCCATAGGCCCAAGAACCCTCCTATAGTCCTGCCATGACTTGACATTGAGACTCGATTTCCTCTCTTCATCTATATTCTGGCCATATCCCATGGGGGTTCCCAAAACATTTGTATGGTTCTTTACAGTCCCTTGTGCATTTTTTGCTTCCGTCATTTACCTCATTGTTGCACTTTTGTTTTCTCAAATCTCGCTTACTGCTATTGCAATAGCATTTGACCACCCACCTCTTGGATTATTTGGCCTTCATTTTGGATCCATCATTTTTCTTAGGTTGGTTCCACATGCTTGAAACATAGGAGCATGCTATTTAGACACTTGTTAAAGGACATGAAAAAGAAACTATTGAGTATATGTTTATCATTTTTTCATACTTGTGAAAGGACTTGAAAAAGACACATTATGCGTAAACTTTTACCTCTTTTTTGGACTCAATAAAATACAAGAAAAAGACACCCCCACAAATATAATTTTAACTCTTTTTCGATCTTGTTAAAATTGAACAAAAAATACGCTACCAAGCATACTTTATCTCTCTTTGACACTCATTAAAACATGAAGGAGACACCAAAAAACCAAAAAAAAAGAGTGGGAGTTTTTCACCATTGATCTATGTACAAAATGACAGTGTCATTTGAGTCACCCTTAAAAATGGCACTTGTTTGAGTCATCATATTACAATTGGTTTTTATATTTCCTAGGATCCATCCTAATAAAATGAGTCACAGATACTCCTCTAGTTGGTTACTCTTCCATTCATCATGGAGAGTTCTTCAATGCCTCCTGCATTGTTGCACTATATTCATCCAACTCTTGTGTATAGTTGGAAAGTCACTATTGTGTTGTGTTATATGTTCCAGGGAAGTTTAATCCTCATTTGGTCATCTATTGTTTTGTTGACTTTCTGAGTCATCCATCCCTGTGTTAGTTGTACCTAGTGACACTCTCTCTTCACATCGTGACACTCTCTCTTCACATCATCTCTTGGTGTATGTTTCCTGTCGATCAAAGGGGGATACATCAAGGCCCTCCTTCAATGAATATCTTCCTATATACTTCAACACATTATCTAGGAGAGGGATCTATAAAATAGCTGTACCTTGGAGCTTGTAGCCCTCAATGGAAGGCCGCTTCATGATCTACAATGGGGTTACATCATTAAATCTTGATCAATTGATTCTACAAGTGTTCGACATCAAATTCTCTATTCACACTCACCATATTGTACTAGGTATCTTTGGGTCCATCTTCCTCATCGCTGGGTCCCCTCATGTCTATTAGCAATTTACATCAATGATCTATAATCAAACACTTTCTACCATGCTCGACATAAACTCATCTATTCACATGTTGTATATTCATACCATCGAGGTTTGGGATGAAGAACTTAGGTTTGGGGCCACATCATTCTTTTACAGCATCCCTTCCCAAGTTTCGATGGAGTATATCACTTGTATATGATTACTTTGAAGACTTCAGGGGAACTTTACTCAGTTCTCATTGTCTTCCTGATATATATTGTTGAAACACACATTGACACTAAGAGGGGGGGGTGAATCAATGTCTGGAACTTTTGACTGTTTTTCACACTTTCAGACTTTCAGAGATTAATTGAATTAATTGAATAAGATAAATGCATATCAATTAATTATTCATAAACATGTGTAACACAAACTGTATGAAGTAGATAAAATATATTTCTTTTATTTATTTAAATTTAACGAATACAAGTAAAATCAATCCTTTAATATTTTCAACTTCAACTGAATATGAGAGATCCAACTCTCTGATACAAGACCCAAATTGTAGTTCTCAGATCCAACTGAGAAATGAGGAATCCAACCCTCATAACAAGAGCCAGCTTGTTTATCTCATATCCAATTGAGATGTGAGGAATCCAACCCTCATAACAAGACTCATCTTGTAAAAAGGAACCAACCTGATAGAATGAACTTCTATTCAATCCATTATATATATAATCCCCCAAGACACACTTAGATTCACCACCACTTATGGTTTATATAGTATTTCAATAGGTATAGGATTTGAACCATTGTGTCTTTTTGATATGAACCATTGCACCTCTTCATTTAAGTTTCTCAATTTAAATAGAAGACCAATCTTGATTCAAATTTTTGAATTTCATCTACCTGAGCTGACCACATATATGAATAGACTCATTATATTGTTCCCATGCTTTTGTTGCATTGCCAAGTCTGTCAACATATTATATTTGAGATTTACCTCCTCTCTGTATTGTTATGGTTAATATCGGTCACATTAATCTATAGGCCTTAAGTTGTTTACATAAATGAATTTTGTATTAGGCACTTCCTTCAACCCAATGTTCAAATGACCATGCGATCAAAACCACAGGCTTATCCATTTAAGCGTTGTTCCTAATGCTTTCTTCTTCCACCCCTATTCTTCTACATGGAACCATATTCAAGTGTCTAAGGGATTATTTACTTCTATCCCCTTTATCTACTTTACCTTATCATGTGACCAGTGTTGGAACCAATTTCTCCAGTACTTCGTCCTTTGGGACTTCCGGCCTTTGCAATCAATGCAATTATTCTAGGGAAAATTCCACCGAAGGGTGTATCAGCACTCCCTGCTTGATAACCTTCACATTTCCAGGAGCTAGGACCGTAGACTTAGGAACAAGAGAGCTCTGACTCCCTGGGTATTCGGATATTCATGACTCTGGGATTCTGGGCTACTCCAACTCTAAATTAGTTCAATCCCTGTGGAGTGTTTACCTACCGAATAAGTCATAAAGTTTTGGTGACTGCTTGCTATTGGTTAACACCTATGCTTATGCTATCCTTACACTATGATTGATCTACGGTTGAGAATTCTACCAAAGTAGATCAACAGTTAGCATTACTTCGTGATTCACACTTACTCTATCCTTCCACTATACTTGATTGGAAGGCCAAGAAATATTCTGTAGGATCTTAGATCAATGGGGAAATGTGACTTCAGCCTTCGGCGCTTTGGATATTTTATCTTAGGAGAAGCTGGATATCTCCGGAGGATGTAGTCTCGGAGTTGCATGGCTTGTTGATGTCATTTTTGACGTGTCACTGGCTGAGTGGTTTCCACGTGTCACCTTGATCCATGACTTTTGTATACCTAAAGTGCCAACTAGACCCTAACACTTGTCACCATCTGATTGGGCCATGTGTCTCCCTCCTAGATCATGAATTTACACTTCATGTATTTTTTACTTCATGACTTTGGGATTTTTGGTACTTTTATACCATCCTTCAATCATTGTCAAAGTGACAATTAGATCTATCACCGTAGATATTTTCTTGTCTTCATCGACATCTTCTAATTATTCTGAAACTCCGAGGTTCGGGAGTTCTTGGTTTATCTGAGTTGCTTATTGCCAGAGTAGGTCAAAGTCATAGTTGACCACCTTCTTCCTTAGATTTCTCTGAATATTTTTACTCCAGATCAATGGTTTATGGCATTTCCTATTCTTCCTCTGATTCAACGGTCGACGGGAGTTTGTGAGTTCGGGGCTTCAGCCTTCGAGTAAACTTACCTATTTTAGACTCCTTTTAGTCGGAGTGGTCAGCGTCAGATTTGACCATCTTCTTTCCTTTATTGTGATCTGACGGTTCAACATTTATTTCAGATCAACGATTGATGGGATTTCCCTGCTCTTCCTCTGATCCGATGGTCAATGGGAGTTCGGGACTTCAGGGCTTCGGCCTTCAGCTAAAATTACATGTTTTATACTTATTTTTTCCGAAGTGGTAAGCATCAAATTTTACCACCCTTGGACCCACCTATCCTCATCCAATGGTCACCATGCATTTCCTAGATCTGATGGCCCTCATTTGCTTTGGTACTTTGGGGGTTTCAATACTTTGTGCCTTATGGGGTTCGCTTATCTTGTCCTTCCACTTGATTCTATCTAACGATTAGGATAGATCCCAAACTAATCTAATGGTTGTTGTAACTCGATACTTTACAAGGTATTCTTCTGTGTAGGCTCTGGATTTTGCATGATATGATGGTCCAAGATTGTCTTGAGAACTACATTAACGGACAAGATTATTTATTGATTCTTTTGGAGTTTTTACTATGGGAATTTCAATCCCGATAGCACTTTTGCAATGTGCTCTCCCTTCTGATATTTAGGAACATGGGATCACTGTTGATCCTATCGTGATCAACACTGATCATGAATTGCTTCAGTCCCAAGGTGATCTTCCTTTTCCTCTGATTACTGTACATGTTTGACTCATGTTTCCATAAATGACAACACATAATCAATGATGCCAACAATCTCCCCCTTTGGCATTTAGGGCAACATATATGTAAAACAAATACTTTTTCTCTCCATATCATTGATCTCATTTTTAGGTTGGAGGATTAAACTTTTACTTATACCAAATACTGATACCAAATTTGTTTTACTGTTTTTCTCCCCTTTTGACATAAATGACAAAGAGTTAATTTTTTACTGTTTTTCTCCCCCTATGAATGTGTCAGCTATTATCTCAATCTCTTGGGATTTTTTGTTCAAAAAGGTAATTTTATTGATACCAATTTTTGTAGTGATCAAGTCTTTTAAACCTAATCCAATGACTTCCTAATTTGATGACCAAATTAAACACTCCCCCTGATTTTTTTTTGTTTCTTAGGATTTCACTGTCTTCTCCTTTGTCTTAACGAACAAGGGTGTGAATCTTACTAATGTTCTTGATATGTTTATTTATTCTTGTTGATATTATGATCTTTCACAAGAATACCATTTATCAATACTAATTAATTTAATTTCCATTCTTCAACCAATTTAATATCTTATCCACATTCCTTCGACTCTGCAGAAACCAACTTCAACTTCTGTCCCTTAGAAATAAGATTGAATTGGTCCTTTCATTTGTTGTTTGTTAAGTCCTCTTCATAAGTTTTTCATTCTTTTGTGAATTCCTTATTAGGTTTAGATCATACTATACTTTAGTAGTATTTTGTAGTACTTACACCAAATCATGTTTTAAAATCCTTCCTCCTTCCTTTTATTCATATTTTCTGTTGAGGGGAAATTTAGTAGTTCATGAAAATAACATTGGAAAACTTCCAAGATTTTCATTGCTCAATTCTTCTAGTTGATATGCTATTGAAGATTCATCATTATCATCAATATTTTGTGTAAGTGAAACTTCTTCATTTTCTTCTTTGGAATTTTATGTTTGCATTTTTATTTTATTGGTTAATGTACTCTTGATATGCATGATATCGTCAAGATATACTATTGTGTCATCTTCTTCTTTGGAAAATCTCCTTTCCCGAGTTTGATCCATTTCATATTTAAATATATGAATTTCACATTCCTTATTAGGAACTTCACCCATCATTTTCTTGTTATAAATTTCTTCATTTTCAAATGCCAGATCATCTTTCTTGCTTTCTATTTCATATTTTTATCTCCATACCTTTTCATCAGATATTTTGTTTGTTGGATATTTCTTTTCTAAGTTTTTCCTTTGAGATTTTTCATTTCTTCTTTTCTTCCAACCTTCATTAGATTTTCTTCCTGACTTGTATGAATTATTTATCATGGATTGACTTCTTTATTTCTGCAGTTTCAGGGTTTGTGACCAAAACAATCACATTTGTAACATTTCATTGTATTACAAAACTTTGTTGTGTGGCCAACATAATTTCATATCCAACATATCATTAAGTTATTAGACCTTCCTGAATTTTTCTTTTCAGGACTCTTGCATTCGAATGCTTTGTGACCAAAGTTGTTACAAGAAAAGAAATAACCATTGAAGGATTTTCCATACATGAGTCTGTTGTGACATGCGAAGTCTGTCTTTTGACATGAGAAGTATGATCCTTTATCATTTTTTTGAATGGTGCTCTATTTGCCACCTTCTTCTTTATTATTGTATCCAAGACTGATTTTGTCATCAGTTAGTCTTTGACTGTTCCAGATCTTATCTAGGATAGCTAAGTTGTTCTGGAATTTGACAGTTGTTTTTGTCTTTTCATTCTTATTTTTGAGGTTGATAACTTCCATTTCCATCATGTGACATGTTTCTTCCTTTTTAGTCAACCGAATCTTCAAGGCTTCTTCTTTTTCCTTAGCTCCTTCAAGTTGAGTCTTTAGATTGATGACTATTTATTCTGTATCATCCAAGACTTCTATGCAGTTATTAGTTTTTGCATATGTCTTTAACTCTTCTATATATTTTTTTATATGAACAACTTCATTCTTCAATCTTTCGATTTATTCCTTGCTTTCTAGTTGAATCCTTTTGAGGTTGATGGCTTCCAATTCCAATCGGTGGCATGATTCTTCCTTTTTAGTTAATTGGATCTTATGTGCTTCTTCATTTTTCTTATATTCTTCAATTTGAGTCATTATAGTTGCATTAGTACTTTCATTTATCTTTTTTACTTTAATAATTTCCAATTCCAACATGTCACATGATTCTTCTCTTTTAGTTAATTGGATCTTCTAGGATTCTTCATTTTTCTTAGCTTCTTCAAGTTGAGTTTTTAGACATATGACCATTTCTTTTGTCTCTACTAGTACTTTTCTTTTATTTTCATGTGTCTTTAATTCTTCCATTTCTTCTGTTAGATTAGCAACTTTGGTCTTCAATCTTTTGATTTCTTCTTCTTTTTCTTCTAGCTGAATCTTTTGTTCATGCTCTGTATGGTTTGATTGATCTAACTGTTGTAGTAGCAACATATCTTTATTTTGAAGTTTCTCCAACTCTTCAAAAGTTCACATATTTGTGTATTCAAGCTGGTCAAGAACATCCTTAGTAACTTCAATATATTGACCATTTGTTGGTTCCATACTAATCACTTCAAATGTAGTTATAACATCATTCTTAAAATCTAATAGTTTTTCTTTAGTGAATACTGAGGTATTCATCAATTCCTTGATGTAGTAGTCTTCTATGTTGATGACTGGGGTTTGCATCAATTCTTTGATGGTATTTTCCTCTTCTGTATTTTGTTCTTTATTTTGATCA
>JASDQU010686817.1:14322-30803 GCA_032191745.1 Picea mariana | reverse complement strand
ATTAGGAGAAGTATTGTTTTAGGGCCTGGCCATTTGTCGAGAGGGTGTCAGACTCACCCCTCATATTTTTCAACTGGTATGTGCCATCTCCAATCTTCTTAGCCACCTCAAAAGGTTCGAGCCATAGATTTTGGAATTTCAAGTGTTTTCCTTTGGACTAGTTTTCTTTATCCCACTTTAAGACTAGGTCTCCTACTTCAAAAAAAAAAATTCTTTGGCCTTGTGTTTTTCGAACCATCTTTTAACTACTTGATGATGAGCAATGAACCTAACTATATCCTTTCCCTTTCTTCATCCAACATGAGAAGGGTATCAATCCTTTGCTATAGAGTGGATGAGGGCTGACCTCTTGATGCTTGGGAAAGATGTAAGTATGGAAGGTACAATCCGTTTGGGAGAATGGATTATTTCCCATATACCAAAAAGTATAGAGAGTTTATTATGGCTTCTTCAGGTGTCACTCTATCGACCCAGATAGAATTATTAAGTAAATTATGCCAATTTCTTTGATTTTCAACAATTGTCTTTTTTTTAATTTGTACCAGATTTTTATTAGTTGACTTTGCTACTACATTCCCTTATGGATAATAGTTTGTAGAATATCTTATTATGATCCCTTTATCGAGGGTGAATTATGTCAAGCACGTGGAAGAAAAATAGGCACCATTGTAAAAAATGAGGATAGAAGGCATCCCAAACCTTGTTGTTAGTTGTTGTTATAAAAATTGGATCACTACCTTTTCATTAATGTGCATGAGAGGGATATCTTATCTCCACCTTGTGAAATAATTTGTTGCATTCAAGACATACTTAAATTTTTCGAAGAATTTGGAGTAATTTATGTGATGGCATATATTCCCCATTGCTCAAAAGGTCTGTATATGGTCATCAATTGGAGCGGAATGGCTGGTCTCTTTTCCCTACCGGCGCTCATTTGAAAAGATTTACATTTCTTGGCATATGCATGAGCATCTATGAACAAAGTGGGCCAATAATAAGCAACCCTTATTATTTTGTACCTTTGAGCGTCTCTGAGCGTCTTTTAGTACTTTTTCTGCATCATTATATTCAAGATATGTAAGGAGCACTCTATCGTAGTTTACACATAAAAGTACATAATTTATGTGGTGATATTGAGAATATTTTAACCTGAGGACTCTCCTTTCTTTGGGTTTTAGGTTTTTTGGAAAAGTTCCATGATGTAGGAGATAAAACAAGTTTCCATACCAGGATTCTTTCCCGGGAGGTATGTATAAGCCTTCTCCACACGATAACGATAGTTCATTTTCCCAACCAGGGTCTTCTGTGTTGATCAGATCTTGGGCCTCAACAACCATTTTACACAATCCTTGTCCTTTGACTATTATGGCAGGTTTTATGTCTAAATAAAATTCTTGAATGACTTCCATTCAATTTCCCCTCCTTTCTCCCATCTCCTTTTGAGTGAACAGAGATTGGACCGCTGAATGTTGTACTATGACCTTAGTATGATTTTTCAGGATATAAGATCTGAAATGCTTGATTGCTTTATATAATGTGTAAGATGATTTGTTTATCGCAGGGTAGTTTAGTTAATCTCCTTGGAGGTTGGTTCTCATAAATGACAATGGTACTTCATTTTTCTCATCATCCTTTTGGGTAAGTATTGTAGCCATGGATTGCTCAAAAGAAAATGTACAAAGGAAAAAATATTTTCTAAAGTTAAGGCTTCACAACACTGGTGCTTGGGAGATGGATGTTTTGATGTTATTGAAAGATCCTCTCCTTTATTCATCCCATTTAATCTCGGCATATTTGTGAATCATTTTTTGTAAAGGTTTAACAGTTTCAGGGAAGTCAGGAGTAAATTTTCTCACAAAGTTGATTTTCCCCAAAAATGATTGCATGGCCTTTTGTTGTGAGGCAACAAAAGTTGAGATATTGCTTTGATTCGCTCAGGGTCGATGTTGATTCCTTCCCAAGATATGATATGACATAAAAAAATCCTTCCTCTACACCAAAGATGGTCTTCTTAGGGTTCATAGATATTCCATACTTCCTACACCTTTCAAAGATATGAGTCAAATGATGAATGTGGTCTTCCTTATTTTTTGAGTATATTGTTGCATCATCTAAATAGAATACCACACATTTGTTAACCAATCCTTGAAAACATACATCCATTTCCCTCTGAAAAGATTCCCATGCGTTGATCAACCCAAAAGGCATGTGTTTATAAGCAAAGGACCCCCACTTGGTTCGGAAGGTAGTTTTTAATCGATCATCTTCTGAAATCAAGACCTAGTTATATCCAAAAAAATGTCTAGGAGAGAAAATATTCCAAAGCCAGATACTTTTTGTAAGAGTTGTTCCATGGGTGGTACTGGGTAGTTATCGTTTTTTGATGCTTTGTTAAGGCTTATAAAATCCACACACAAACAGATTTCCCAAGACTTATTTCTAACAGACACTAGATTGGCTACCCATGTAGAATGTCTTACCTGAAAGTTAATATTAGCATCTAATAACCTTTTCAACTCTTGATACATTAGGGGTTCCAGAGATGGGTGGTACTTTCTAAGTTTCTGTTGGAATGGTTTTATTCCATATTTTAGTGGTATCGAATGTTGGATAATGCGAGTATCACACATTTTCAATTCTTGGTAGGACCAAACAAAGACATCTTGATATTCTTTAAATAGTTTAAGATGAGACTTCATGTCTTCTTTGGATACTACCTTACCTAGGTTGACATTCTTGGGGGTCTCAGGGGTGCCTCAGTTTACAGTTTCGTATATAGGCCATGAGCTCATTGTTTTTGCATTTTCGGCCCTTTAAATCTTTCTCTTAGGTCAAAAATATTCTCTAGATTGGCCACTCCTTTTGGTATTGTGTGAACCTTTGGTTTGTCATTGGGTTGATCTATGCCCCTTTTTTTTTTTATGGAGATTTGATTCTATGAGACATTCTTGGAATATTTCATCATCAATGGCCAAATCCTTAAAATTAGCCTAGTTAGTATAGAAATCCATAATTTTTTCATCCCCCTCAAAGAATTTCTAGTTAGAAATGTTTTTAGGCACCGAGGGTCTGTAGAGTAGTTCCACTGCAAACCTTGAGGCTTCATAGTCTTCTAAAGGAGATAATCTTGAGGATGCGGTGGTCAAAGAATCATCAAGAGTATTTTTTGTCTTGGGGACAATGGTCATGTTGAAGGCCTCCCAATTTTCTATTAGCCTATGTACTTCTTTTTGGTATTTCCTCAAGTGAGGTGAATTGAAATGAATGGTATCCTTTACTTGTCTAATGATAATTTCTGAGTCTCCAAAAAAATTCAATTATTTGATGTTTAAATCTATGGCCTTCTTTAGTCCCTGGACTAGAGATTCATATTCAATAGTGTTGTTAGTGCATTCAAATTATAATATGCAGGATACTAATTTTTTTCCCCTTTTGGGTCAATGAGGATACATCCTACTCCCGACCCCTCTTGCAATTTAGAAAAATCGAAGTAGAGCATCCAAACTTGTGAGGAAAAATTAGTAACTTCTTCGTGCCTAGTTTTTTTCTCACTTTCATCTTCCTTGTCTTCTTCTCCCAATGTAGAATCCTAATAGAAGATACTTTCTTTTGCGGCTTCCAGTAGGTTAATTTGAAATATCATCCTGGATTTTTGAGTGAGAGATACATTAGACAAGAGAGGGGTGAAATTTATGAAACTAAAATCGTAGGAGAAGTTTCCTAACACAGGGAAATCTGTTGATGAAGGTTTGTTGGGAGTCTCTAAATCATTAATAGTATGTTTGAGGTATCTTTATCTGTCATTCCTAATCATTCTTTTATGTACCTTTAATGTCAACTAGAGGTGAGCCCAGTCGGTACTAAAGTATCCATTTAATGTTTTGAACCAGTCTCAGCTAAGTAATAGTCCATAGACCTTTGGGATGTCCACTACGATTATGTAAATTACTTGAACAAATTTTGGGTGTGTATCCATTATGATAATGACATATTTAACTTCCCCATTAACCTTCAACTGAGTTATATTGTTGTCACAGGGGAATACCTAGGGTTCAATTCTAACAACGCACCAACAAGCCCTAACTATTGGCCCTTTCAGCCACACCTGCGAAGCAGATGCAGTCTCACCCGAAGTAGCAATAGGGGGTTGCAGGACACATGTGTCTATCACCAGGGAAATGAAAAATGGAACCAAGGCAACTACAAACAGATATCTAGTTATCATTTACCACACTTAAGCCTAATCCTCAATTTATATCTCACATCTACCACAAAAATGCATTAACAATATAACAGATAGAAAATAGCACAACATCAATCACACATAACAACAAGATATATGTGGTTCACCCTCTCCCTAGGGCTACATCCACAAAACTGTGTTTCTTGATATATTATGTGAAAACATACAGTTCTATCTATGCACTTATCTTGCATATCTCTTTCTCTCCTTCTCTCTCTTTCTCTCCCTTCCCTACCCACCCAGCTGCAAGGTTGATCTTTGCACCCATCTAAATATCTTACAATACAAGAATACACTTACACACAATGCTTCTCTCGTGAAACCAACAATAATCATTCTCTTAACCCATAATTACAGACCCATCTTCTCTCATCTAGGTCTTTATTTATACATTAAAATCAGTCTCGGACAACCTTAGACCAAAGTCTAAGTGTTAAAACCGAAATTTTGGAAACCCTAGGTGTCTAAAACCCTAGGTCCACTTGACCTGTGTTTTTAGGGCTTCACCAAGATGTCTTTCTTTCCTTCCTATGAGGTGCTTCACGCATTCGTCAGTGGATTTTTTTCTTGCTAAGTTGTCCATGACCCCTCTTCCTTGTTAATCTATCTTCCTTGATCTTCTCATTCAATGGCTCGCTTTCCCTTACTTCGCTTCTTCTTTTCCTTTTCTTTGGCCACTTTGACCCATTCTCAGTCAATGTGCCTTCCGCACAGTTCGTAGTTCACCTTTCCTCCTTAATATTCACTTTATTCCATAACCAAGGGCCAATAGGCTCCCAACATGCACATGTGATTCATCTCGAGTCACTGCAAGACTAAACCTTCTATTTCACTTCGACTTCATACTACACGGAACAACCTATGATTTATTCTGTATCCCTCCTTTCCTTGTGTAGACTGTCTTTTCTGTTTCTGGTACCTAGTTTCAATGACACCTAGTACCTAAAACCTTATTCTTATGCTTTTACTGAGGGCTTCGAGGCAGTGGGTTTTCATAGTACAATTTCAACCAACTCATATTTAACAAACCTTCTTTCCATTCTCCATTCAGATTCTTTAACTATGCAGCTCCTCCTTCTGTGACGTAGGAAACCTTATAAGGCCCAAGCCAATGTGTCCTGAACTTCCTTAGGTGCTTCATGAACTTACTGTCATATACCAATACGAAATATCCTTGCTTGAATTATTTTCTCCTGATGTGTCTGTCATGACAAGATTTTTCTCTTTTTTTTTGTATCTGCTGATGAAATCCTGCAATAAACTTGTCTCCTTCTAGTTCTACCAACTGTGCAAGCCTGTCTTGTACATCGCCTATATCATCCATACCTATAAATGCTACAATTATTAAGCTAGGAACCAAGTATTCCATAGGTACCACTTCTTCCAAGCCATATACTAACTTAAATGGAGTATGTGTTGTTAACTTCTTGCAAGTAGTTCTATATTCCCATAGTACTGTTGGTACTCTCAAATCCTAATCATCTCTATTCAAACTAAAAATATTCATCAGTGTTGTCTCCAATATCTTATTAAAATATTCAACTGTACCATTCTCTTGTGGGTGGTATGGTGTACTCTTCTGATGATGAACTTTGAATTCCTAAGTCAAGGATTCAATAGTTTTATTAATAAAATAAGTACCTTGATCGCTCATAAAGATCTTTGGGCATCGAAACCTTGTTATGATGTCCTCAAATATGAACTTCATAGTTGTAGCTTCACTATAGTCCCTTAATTCTCTTTCTTCTTCCCATCTGGTCAAATACTTTGTCGCAACGATAATGTATCTCACTCTTGTGTGCTTTCCTGGTGGGTTAATAGGTCCCACAAAATCAATGTCCCATTTATTGAATACTTGTAATGTTAATTTTGGTTCTAAAGGCATCTCATCTCTTCTGGAAGGTTTCTGAACTCTTTGGCATACATCACAGGCTCTGTAGTATTCCTTAGAATCTCTATGTACAGTGGGCCATCAAAGGCTAGCTCTAAGAACCTTCTGTGTTGTAGCTTTCCCCGCATAATGTCCTCCTATGATGCCTTCATGTGCTTCTTCCAGAATCAGTGGCATTTTTGCCTCCATAACACATCTCCTCAAGATCTTATCGAGTCCCATGTTATATAGGTGTCCATCCATAAGTGAAAAATATGCAGCACGAACTACCGGTTGTTTTTTCTGGATGACTGTGTATTCACGAGGTGCCATTCCTATGGACAGAAAATAAACTATATTGGTGAAGTGATCATTGAATTTCCTCATGACCACCAACTGTGCATCTGGTAGTGTATCCTCTAGACTAGTAGGTTCCTCTCCATGCTCTAATCTGGACAAGTGATCAGGTCCCTTGTTCATTCTTCCTGGCTTGACCACAATCTCAAAATCATATTCTTGGAATAGCAGTAGCCATATGCATATTCTTCCCCCCAACACTAGATTGTTGACTAAGCATGTAAATGAACATTGATCAATGAACATCTTAAAATGTCCTCCCAACAAGCAGTATCAAAACTTCTGCAGCACATACACCATGGATAAACCTTCTCTTTCGATAGTAGTGTAATTTATCTCAGTTGTAGAGAGCTTCTTTCTAGAAAAGGCTAGTGGATGGTCAATATATCCTACTCCTATAGTTGTGCCAATACTGCTCCTAATGCAATAGATGAAGCATCGACATGCACATGGAATTCCTTACCCCAATCTCGAAAAACCAAGATAGGTGCAGTGACCATTTTTTGCTTTAGGGTGTCGAAGCTCTGCTGACATTCCTCTGACCATTAAACTTACAATATTTGTTTAACATATTTTCCATTGGTGTTGTTATCTATGCATAGCCCTTGATTAACTTCCTGTAGTATCCAGTATGCCCCAGCATAGTGCGAAACTGTCTAACCGAAGTAGGAGGAGGTAGATCAACAATGATGGAAATATTGGAAGGATCTACCAATAACCCCTGATTACACAAAATATGGCCTAACAACACTCCAATGGGTGAAAAGAAGATACACTTCTTCAGTTTCAAGGAAACATGGCATTGCCTGCACTTATCCAACATTAGTCTTAAACATTCAATTTGGTCTTGTTGGCACATAGGGGCAGACCCAGGGTTCAACGCTTCAACAACGCACCAACAAAACCCTAACTAATGGCCCTTTCAGAAACACCTGTGAAGCATATGAGGTATCACCCAAGGTAGAAGCATGGGGAGTTGCAGGACTCAAGTGTCTACAACCTAGCTGGGACACGGATCTGTGATCACAATACTTAACCAAGCACTTGTTGGATATATTGTCATTGATGTCAACAGTCGATGTGATGATCTATTGTTAATGATGAATTACCATAGATGATATTTTCATTGATGTCAACAAGTATATCCGTTAAGCAGAAGATGTCAAACAATGTGAAAAGAATAAAAAGGAAAATTTAATCACTCACAAGTTGTAGTTCTGCAATCATCATCGATCTTTGATCTTCTTAGAGAATCTCCACAACTGTTGGATCACTTTTGAGTGGAAGGATAGGATAAGAGAGGTAAAGAGGTTGTGAGTTCAAATATTTGAATACCCATCAGCCGTCAAATCAAACCTGAGTTCTTGTCAACCAAACAGATCATTTTCAAGTGGAAGGATAAGATAAGCAAGATAAGTTCTACGATCTCATTCATGTGAACTTTCGTCAACCATTGGATCATGGAGGGTCGCGGATCGTCAATCCGACGTAAGTGGATATTGGGAAATTGGGAATCAAAGAAAGGAGGTGCTCCAACCTCCGACATCCTAATACGTGAAATCTCGACACGCTCGGAGGTAAACCCCAGGGTTTGGCTGGAGGTCATATACATGGAAGTTGAGGAATGGAGCTAGTAAATGCTAGGCCCCTATCATGATTTTAGAGGTTAGTAAAGTCATGGAGACTCACACGCAAAGTCTCAATACGCAAAATCATGAAACGCGAAGTCCTGATGAAATCTGGACCATTGAATCACAGACAAAACTCAGACCGTCGATTTGAGATACCCTTTGGATACTATCATGACCGTTAGATCAAGGAGATGAACATGTTTCACATTGGGAGATCTACGTCGTCAACAACAAAAAACTGTGATAGACCATGTCAACAGTCTACATCAGCAAGGACATGTGGTACAATCAGAGAACAAAAAGTGTCAAGTTGAATCAACATTTCAGGCATGTGCAAATCACGAATATGAGTGGCACATGGTAGCTACTCGACTAGTGACACATCATTAAGTGATGTAAGCAGTTACATCACATCGAGATTTTCACCACCAAACAAATGAAAAGATTCCCAAACTCCTGAAGGCCGAAGTCTCAAAATGAATGATAGTTGTTGGATTAAAGAGGACATACGTCACTAGATCGTGAACTCTGGTTGAAATGCTCTAGGAGAAAATGAAAGTTTGAGAATTGAAAGTCCCGAATTCCAAAGTCCCAAAGTGGACATAATTTGTTCGATCTGAAAGATCGCTTCAGGAGTGTTCTCAATCGTTGATCATACTACAGTAAGCATTGAGGCTTGAGAATTCTGAAGCTTGAAGACACGAAAGGATATCGATCATTGATCAAGATAGGGACACGTGTCAACCATTTGTCTTCTCCAAAAGAATGATGTTTGGATAAAAGAAGGTGTTGAGATCTCAAATCTCTAAAGTCTGAAGACCCGGAGTAAAAGGTGGTCACCCATCTTGAAGCATGATTAAGTCCTAACCCTTGGATTAAGAAATGAAGTATGAGTGTAAGGATTAACTCTAACCATTGATCTAGTTCTTAGATGTAATGTGAGGCATCTGATCTTTTCGGTGATATCGTATTCGGGAGATTTGAAATGTTGGATGTGAAGAAGACCCGAAGGGAAAAGTGTCGAAATTACAACAGTCGTCCATCTCATCAGAAGATCGAATTGTGACCGTTGAAATTGATAAACACTCAAGTGCTCGTCTCGCCTAGCATTCGGTCACCACCGATGGTCATATGCTATAATAGTTTTATTATTTGTCACCATAGTTGGTAATCTCATGGTTCTGTAACACACTGTCATATGTGAAGGTTTAAAGGAAGCACCTCCATAGAATCTGGTCGCTATGAAAATAACAGATTCAGGATCGAATTTAATGGATGAAATTGATCCATAAGTAATCAATTTATGAAAATCCATCACAGTGAAAATAATAATAGAGATTATGGTTAAGTTAATTAAAGAGGTGCGATGGTCCAAAAAAAGGGACACAATGTATCACTCTCACACCATTTTGAAGAATATATAAACAAGGAATAGGGTTGGAAAGGAAAGTGTCTTTGTAGTCCAATCCAGAAGATCAAAAGATGAAGCAGATTCCAAAAAGAAAATGTGAAGATATCAGAGGAAATAATATTTGAAGAAGGCATGAATTAAAAAATATGAAATGTGGTGATGAGTGTCTTATGGTATACCTCTTATCATAAGATATAATTGATTCTATAATGGATCACTACTACTAGAGTTGAATAAAATCTAGTTGGATAGACTGGGTTCTATCAGCAAGCTAGGTCTTGCACCAAGCTGGGTCTTGGCTGAGAGTTGGTGGTCTCTGAGGGGTTGGTGCTCCTTACTTCAGTTGGTGCTGAAACAATTAACTGGTGCTAAAATAAAATCCTCTTTCACATATATTCAAATTACTATGTTCATATCAATTATATAAAAGATTCAAACATATGGTGTCTCTATGTCCATTGTGATTATGATTTGATTATTATTAATCTGTTCAATTATGTTTTAAATGTTAACTTGAAAAATAAAAAGTTAGAATAGTCCACACACTAATTCACCACTTCCTCTTAGTGTGGGTGGTGTGTTCTTCAATTGGTATCAGAGTGAGGTTCCTTCAAAACACGGTTTAAACACTGGAAGGTAGATCCTGAAGAAATGGGTGGACACATTATTCTCTCCGCAATTGAAGCTCCTTTATTCGATGGAACAGATTATTCCTCATGGAGAGAAAATATGAAATAGTATCTGAAGTCAAAAGGATCTATAGTTTGGAGTTTAGTAGTAAGAAATCCTTGGGACTTAACTACATCAAAGAATCTATCCAAAATTACAGTCCAAAGAAGAGCAAGGAAGAACAATGAAGTGGCATTAAATATTCTTATCAATGGATTATCAGATACAGTCAAGGCAAGCATAGTACCATGCACATCTGCCAAGGACTTATGGATAAAGTAAGAAAAGATGTATCAAATCAAAGATGAAGACTCCACCAAAAATAAAAGTAAGGACTCTCCACAATATTTTGATTGCAATAGCAGTGATATTGAATTGTATGCAAGTAAAGAAGAAGATTCAAACACAATAACATAATGTTCTATTAGTATTTATCCCATGGAAGAAGAATATGAAGAACTATCAAAGGCCAAATAAAAGGTTGATTGGAGTCTCTCTGAATAGCTCTATGACCAAAATGAATCAGAATATAGCTATCTTTATGACTACAATCAAGAATTTTTTGAAAAGAGTCAAAAGCATTTCTTTAAAATAAAGGAAATGCTCAAGGATAGTAAAAAGATAATATATGAGCATGACAATGAGTTAGAAGAGAAAGAATATGAGATCGAGAAGTTGAAGATATAAATTAGTCAAGTAAAAGAAAAGGAGAAGGAAGATGATGAGCTTAGAAATTAGAATCATATCATGGAAATAAAAGAAAAGCTCAAGACAATAAAGAAATAATATATGAGAAAAAGATTCAGTTAGAAAACAAAGAAGAAGAGATAAAAAAATTGAAAACAAAAGTTGTTGATCTAACAAAAGAAAAGGAAGAGAAAATGAAGAGACTGAAAAATGAAATCAGTCAAGCAAAAGAAGAAAAGAAGGAAAATGACGTGTCAAGAAAAAACCTTGCATATATAAAAGAACTAAGGGAAAGCTATGTCAACCTTAAAATCCAACTTGAAGAAGCCAAAAGGAGAGAAGAGGTAGTAAGGAACCAGTTGGAAAAAAAGGAAGAATCCTGTCATGAGATGGAAGCAGAAGTTGTGAATCTTAGAAATAAGGTTGAGAAGTCAGACACCCAAAACAAGTTCTTGAACAACTCCATGACCCTGGATGAGATCTTGGATAGTCAGAGATCACTAAATGACAAATATGGCCTTGAATGTAATAAGGAAAAGATCAGTACCTCTAAGAAATCTGATGCAGGTCCTTCATTTGTAAAAGGTGAAAACAATTCTGACATGAGTCCTTCACTTGTAAAGGATGAAAACAGGTCTGGCATAGCTCCTCCATTTGTAAAAAGTGAAAGAAGGTATGACTCAGGTTCTTCATGTTCAAGAAATAAAAGAAACACTACAAAATTTAGAAGATCAGATCATGGAAGACATCTAGAAGCTATTCATATACCTCAAAGCAAGTTTAGAAGAGAGACACCTTCATGGATGAATCAAAGAGGGTATGCGAGTGTCTTTAATGGTTATTTTTTTCCTATAATAAATATGGTCATAAAGCCTTGGATTGTAGGAATCAAGGAAGAAAAAAAGTTGGTAGGTTCAACAACAATATAAAATGTTGGAACTGCAATCATGTTGGACATGTTGTTGCACATTGTTACACTATGAGATGCTATAGTTGTGGTGGATATGGTCACAAATCCTATAACTTTTGGAACTCAAGAAGAAATTCAATAAGAAATGATTCACACAATAATGACGTTGATGATGAATCTCCAGCAGTAGAACAACAAGAAGAATTGATTGGTGATTATCTCAGAAATCTTTCAATCCTATTTTAATGGTACACTGAAACTCCTTCTCAAAGAAAAAATAAAAATAAAAAAATCCATGTCCAGGAAGATGCAAGGACTATGCTCAATGAAGAAAAATTATCTGATAGATATTGGAGGGATGATGTAATCACAACAGTATACATATCGAACAAAGGTCAGCTCAGGATTAATAGTAATAAGAAACTCAGAAAATTTGATGCTAGATCTGATGAAGGTATTCTTCTTGGATATGATTCTACCATGAAAGCATACAGATGCTATGATCTTATGTTACATAATATTGTTGAGAGTGCAGTTGTCAAGGTGGATGATATAAAAACAATTGGTATCTTAGTTAGAGAACGATGAGATCAATGGGCATATCCAAGAGTTGTTTGAATAAAATGAGCTAAAATTGCATAGTGTTCCAGTAAGACAGTGACATCTGGAGAAGCAACATTCTGATGTACAAAATGAGGTACATGACATCCCACATAAATAACAAGAGAATAAACCTCGTAAAAAAAATATACTCTTTTAAAAACAAAGGGGGAGAACAATTAGTAAAAATTTAGGGGAAGTATTGTTGGCACAGGGGCAGACCCAGGGTTCAACGCTTACAAAAACACACCAAAAAAACCCTAACTATCGACCCTTTTGGAAACACTTGTGAAGCAGATGAAGTCTTACCCGAGGTAGAGGTAGGGGTGGTTGCAGGACTCAGATGTCTGCAACCTTAGCTGGGACACAAATCTTTGATTGTAACACCTTAACAGAGCCCTTAGCGGCTATAGTTCATTAATATTCAGTCTCAGCTTACAGTGCAACTTAACCCTAATAATAGATCAACGTAGTATTCACACAAATCCAATAGATTTAAGCACTCAGAATACCAACATATATCAGATCTAGCATTCATTTATATTATTTAGCACTAATATATCACATTAGATTCTTCTAAGTATATATCAGTGCACTAAGTATTTAACCATGTAAACAAGAGAACAACCATAAATCACTAAGCAACCACAACACGTGGTATATGTGGTTCACCCACACCCTAGGGCTATGTCCACCAACTCTTCATCTTTATTTATTTCTGTCAATATTCTACATGCACAAAGCCATGATATCTTGCTCCGTAGAGGACAAGAGATCTGCGTCCACTCCACTAGATCCTCCTTCCCTGAGTTACAACACAAAGCCTTGTCACGGTCTCTTACTGTCACTTGCACTTAGCTCTACAAGTTCTCAACATAGCATGCACAAAGCACTTACAAGTTGCACTTAGCACAGTGTCTAGCCTCTCTTTGATCAAATAGGTCAAACTACTTCCTACATCACCTAGATTTCTATTTATATATTACAAAAAGGGCCTAAACATGGGTAAACCCATGGGTTGACATCCCCATACCCATTACATAAGCCCAGAACCCAAAAATCCCTAAAATGGGGTCAAGATCCCAAGATCTTTGCTTTGACTTGTGCTCCACCTTCGACAACCTATTGAAGTCCCAAAAGTAGGTCAAACATGACCAAGTACCCTCACAACTTGTTCAAGGGCCAACAGGCCCCCAACACTCACTATGACTCCTCCAGAGTCACTATGGTCTGGGTAGCTCTGCTTCAAAATCCTCGAGCTTGGCTAGAGATTCTTCGACCTGTTGCTACTCCCTAACCTCTTGCTCGACGAACTCTTGGATTACTGCTTCGTTGACAGTGTAAATTATAACCTTGTACAATGTCTACTGTAAACATATATTCAGAAAAGAACGAAAAAKATATAATAGAAAATACAAACATTACAAAAAGATTTTTCCCCTGGAAACCCAAACCGAGAAAACCAGCATATATTATATTCATTCATTATGTTACATTGTTTACAATACAATATACATATAGGATCCAATGACATCCAAAACCCTAACCCAATGACTTGGATTAGTCCAAAACCCTAATTCCTTAATTGGAAATAGAAAACCATCAGCAAAAACCATGTGTCGAAAAAACCACCTAAATACATAACATGTTTCCCGAGGTAGGTGTCATGTTTCTCGAGGCAGAAAAAACATTTCTGGTGGCACTGCCCCCCTCTAACCCCCCTGCACACCCGGAGCATATGCTCAGGCACTACTACTCATCCAAAGAATATAACACATACCCAAAAGACAGGTCCCTCTAAGCGTTGTTCAACTGTAGTGACGACTTGCTCTAGTTATTATCCTCATCCTTCAATCTCTACGAATAGTTGGCAAGCCTCATCTTGTATTGGTTGGAGCCTCTAAGTCACTTCCATGAATTTTCTCTGAATGGTGTGGACCTGCTGCTAAGCAGTGTGTTGTTCTTGGGATCACTTCATCCTCTCAACGACTGACAGGGCTTCAACTACGCCTATACTGTTTCTGCTTGTTTCTTTTCCTACTGGAGCTATCACTATAGTGCCTTCAGTTCGGTATCCTCAGTGAGTCGCTCATAAATTTGGGCACTGCGATCACTTAGTTATTTACATTCCATGGCGAGGGCCTTAATTCTCTTAACTGTGCTTCGAGCAGTTTATTCTCTTTGATATCGTACATCCGGTGGAGTGCTAGAAACTGTTTGTAGCTCTAAATCTGCTATTCTTTTTTGAAGTTGTTGGATAGCTTCCGCAAGCTGGGCTACTTGATGCTCCACTCGGTCTTCTACCTTTGGCTCTAAGCCCATTGTAGAGTGAAGTGTTCTATTGAATCCTTCTTTGACTTCAAGCTGCTCTGTGAGCAACTGCTTTTTCTCCTACTGGATTTGTGCTTTCTCCTCTTCAAACTTGGTTTGAAGGTCATCCTTCTCCTTTTTTGCAACTCGACGTTGATCTACCATTTCTTCTTGTGCTTGTTTCAAGTCCGTTGTGTCCTATTCTTTCTCAGCTTGTGCTCAACGAAGGTGAGCTTCGGTCACATCAACTAGTCTGCGGAGTTGGGTAGACTCATCTCCCAAATTTGGTTCTTCTGATGGCGGGGGAGCAGTGGATATTGCGCAGCTAGATTGAAGGGCCTATTGTACCCCTCTGAGTTCAACCTCGATCCTGTCGTACATATCCTTCTTCTTGGCTTCTAGTTTTTTTAAGATGTCCTACGAGGCATCTACTACAATTGTGATGATGAAGTCGAAGTCATCTACAATGAGCACAGTTTGCATATTAGTCAAGGTGGCTCTGGATTTCTTTCGGGAAGTGGGTTTCATGGGGAAAACCTTCATTTTCCTCAAGGGATCAGCCTCATCAATAGGATCCCTAGGAAATGTTACTTCACCTTGCTTCTGCTAAAATTCTTTTCCATTGGTCTCTTCTTGAAATGCTTCATCATTTCCCCCTTGACCAGGTGATACTAAAGAAACTTCTTTCGATGTGCTACTCAAGTTTTGGACCTCTTCAGTCTTCTTCCTTCTGCTGGGTCCAGGGGTATCCTTTGCCTCATGAATGGTCTTCAGGTTTCCAATTAGTTTAGGGTCTGACATTTTTGGGAGGTCAGTGGGGATGAGGAGCTCTACCGACCAGTCCTTGGTTATCTCTTCGAGGTCCTCCTCTATGATCTTGTAGTATGACTAAAGCTCTTATTTATGCTCATTTGTGCACACAGTGATATAAATGAAGTGTTGATCTATGTAGAAATTCATGAGGGGTCAGAATCGATGCAAGGTGTTTGGTATCATGTGAGGGATAGCTTTGATATCCCTCTTCATTTGGAGATAATATGTATGAATGACCGTGTTCGACTGCCACTATTTTCCCATATCGCTCGAGTACTAGAGTGTGGTGAACTTCGCAATGAATGGATCAATGTCGGGGAAGGTCGCACCTTTCGGCATCTCCCAAGTGGTAAATGCAATGAGGATCAGGAGCTAGCTAAAGTGGAATTCATAGCCCTGATCCTGAGCTTCACGGCAGTCTAATTCTAGCTGGTTGAACAAGTATTTTTCCCAGTTCATCTGGAGTCCTTCTACACATTTCCCAGCGACATCAACAATGAATCCTATGACCTATGTAGGTTGGTTCTTTCTCACAAGATTTCCTATGATCAGCTAGAAGGCTAGGTGCATTACACTATTCTGGATGGAAGCTACCTTGTAGCCTCGTGTTCCATTTTCTACATCGCCATATGTGTCTTTGATATTCTATGCTAATTCATGATCTATAGCCTTCCTTGGGTAGAAGTCGTGTGGGTTGGGTCCCTGTATGCTCAATCTGATGATCCTATGGATCAATATAGGATCAAATGTGATGCATCGGTCTAGCCATAGGTAGCCATCATGGTAGCATGAGAGCAGGAGCTTAACAGAGGCGTTAGCCTCCTGGTTCCTTCCAAAGTGGGGAATCTTCATTATATTCAAGAGAGTGGATTGCATGATGTTCATAGTCCATGGTTGGGGGATTATTTTAGAGTTCTCCCCCTTCGTCCTGGTCAAGTATTTGTAAGGAGCGAGCATACTATGGTTCTTTTAGTCTCCTA
>JASDQU010686817.1:0-14272 GCA_032191745.1 Picea mariana | reverse complement strand
CCCAGTTCATCTGGAGTCCTTCTACACATTTCCCAGCGACATCAACAATGAATCCTATGACCTATGTAGGTTGGTTCTTTCTCACAAGATTTCCTATGATCAGCTAGAAGGCTAGGTGCATTACACTATTCTGGATGGAAGCTACCTTGTAGCCTCGCGTTCCATTTTCTACATCGCCATATGTGTCTTTGATATTCTATGCTAATTCATGATCTATAGCCTTCCCTGGGTAGAAGTCGTGTGGGTTGGGTCCCTGTATGCTCAATCTGATGATCCTATGGATCAATATAGGATCAAATGTGATGCATCGGTCTAGCCATAGGTAGCCACCATGGTAGCATGAGAGCAGGAGCTTAACAGAGGCGTTAGCCTCCTGGTTCCTTCCAAAGTGGGGAATCTTCATTATATTCAAGAGAGTGGATTGCATGATGTTCATAGTCCATGGTTGGGGGATTATTTTAGAGTTCTTCCCCTTCGTCCTGGTCAAGTATTTGTAAGGAGCGAGCATACTATGGTTCTTTTAGTCTCCTAGGTTGAATTTGTTGAACTTCAACATCGCGATTTTATCCTATTGCATTCTAACTGCACGTATCCCCTTTGGGAGGTATGCAGTAACTATGGTGTAATCAAAGTCCCTTAGGACACTGTCACGACTCACCATGCTAGCTAGAGGCAGGATGTAGTTAGGTAGGATGGTCGGGATGAACTTCGCATTTTCTAGGTCATCTCTATGCTTGGTTCTCTTCTCTATTTCCAATCCGGATGGTTCGAATCCATGAGAAGTCGATGGAGAGGCTTGCACTCCTCTAGTTGATGATGCTTGAATACCTACAGACATTACTTTTTTGGCCATGATATGAATGAGAACTTCTTCGACTGATTTCTCTGCAGCGTTGAGCTCATCTGACATACACGCTCAATATCAGATAACTCGGGTGGATGAATGAGTGCGCAATGCAATGGAATAGGTGTCGATCTCAATAAACACAGCATGGTAGCAATGAGTTGGCTTGGATACAATTCTCAAAGTGTTCTTGCTGCAATAGTTGACAGACTAAGTAGATACGATGTAACGGATCTCCCCAATGGATGAGTGGCCTTCGTCAATGTGGTTATGTCCATTGCGGCATGGTCCCAATGGTTTGATGGCGAGTCTTCGGGCCATTACTATTGTTATAACCATTTGGAGAATCGGTCTAATGGTTATAATGCTTCCAACAGATATATCACTTCGCCATGGTGAAGTGCCATGTTGCACTATTTTGATATCTCGACAAAGCTCCAATCTTACAAACCTTCCTTCTGCGAAGTCCCCTCTAGAACCTTTAGTAACTTTTCTATATTTTCTCTCTTCTTACTAAGCTTCTTAGCCTTCTTCTTGGTGATCTTCGTCTCGGTATTCCTCTTATCTCCTTTTGTCATAGTAACTTCATGTTGTTGAGATTATTTCATAGGTTTAGAGAGTAATCTATTTGGGTTAGGTATTCTACTCATCTGTGAGTCTTCTTGTGTTCTTTCAACTTCAACATCTAAGATTCTGGTTCTAAGTAGCTTTGATCTGTTATCCTGTTCTTCAATCAAGTGTGCTATCCTCCTATTCATGAAATATTTTAATTCTTTCTTCTTCTTCTCTAAGACTTCCTCTTCTTTTCTTATGGCCTGATACTTTTCGATCCAAGGTTTTCCTAGTAATATAGCAAATGGGGCACTGTTCCCAACAAATTTAACAACCTCAAAATATTCCTCTGTCGAAGTTCCATGAGCACTCATAGATATTTGAGTGAGTCTTCCACATAGGGTTATCAGTTTTCCTCTAAATAATCCTATTCCTCCTAATGAAGGAATCATAGCAAGCTTTCCTAAAGTTTCCTAAGTTCTTTCTGTCATGATATTTACCCGTGTTTCTTCATCTAGGACACAGTCAATGTCGAAGTCTCCTATTATTTCTTCTATGAATTCTTGTCCTTTGAAGATCTCTGATAAGTTGATATTCTTTTGATCATTCAAGGTTTCTTTAATTTGTAGCAAGACATTCTCTGATTTTTTTGGGGGTTCTGCCATGGTCTCAGTTTCTTGACCTTCCTCAAGGTTTTCTTGTCTCATATTCATTCTTTCCATCTTATCAATCATTCTAGGGAAATCTAGAACTTCATGATCCATGGATTTACAACAAAGACAACTAGGTCTTATACCAAGGCATTCCTTAGCAAGATGTCCCAGTCTTCTGCAATTGTAACAAAGAATTAATCCTCTCTTTCTTTTAAATGATCCCCAACCTTTATTGTATTGTGAACTAGGATCATAGTAGCTAACCTGCAAAAAATTATTTCTAGGGTCCTGCATCCATTTGTTAGTCCAACAATTCTTTCTTTGCATAGGAATAACATATCTTTCACTATTTTTTCCAGACCTAATCATATCAAACCTTCTTTCATCTAGATGTGCCCTAATTTTCAAGATAGGAATTTTTTTATCAAACATACCTAGAACCATTCTTTTGAAACAAAAATTTCCACTTATCTTACCTTTTCAATCAAAACCTTTCACTGTTCTTACCTTTATCAGATCACAAAGCTTTAAGATCTTACAACTTTAACCAAAAATTTTTACTTTACTTTTATTAGAGAACAAAGCTTCCAGGTATTACCTCTTTTCTTCAGATCTAAATTTTCTTCTTGGCACAAAGCTTCACAGGTCGAGTAGAATACTGCACACTAGGGAAACAAATCTATGCACGGAGCTTCCTCTTTTTTGTAGTTCCCAGCAATCACAGTTTCAGGTCCCGGCAACGGAGCCATTTGTTGGAACAGGGGTAGACCCAGGGTTCAAAACTTACAATATCACACCAAAAAAACCCTAACTACCGACCCTTTCGACAACACCTGCGAAGCAGATAAAGTCTCACCCAAGGTAGAGGCAGGGGTGGTTGCAGGACTTAGATTTCTGCAACCTTAGCTGGGACACAAATATGTGATTGTAACACCTTAATAGAGAACTTAGCAGTTATAGTTCATTAATATTCAGTCTTAGCTTACAACATAGCTAAACCCTAATAATATATCAGCACAATATTCACACAGATCCAATAGATTCAAGCACTTAGCATACCAACATAGATGAGATATAGCATTCATTAAGATTATTTAGCACTAAGATATCACATTAGATTCTTGTAAGCATATATCAATGCACTAAGCATTTAACCACGTAAACAAGAGAACAACCATAAAACATTAAGCATACACAACACGGGGTATACGTGGTTCACCCCCACGCTGGGGCTATGTCCACCAACTCTTCTTCTTTATTTCTTTTTGTCAATCTTCTACATGAAAAGAGCCATGATATATTGCTCCACTGAGGACAAGAGATCTGCGTGCACTCCAATAGAACCTCCTTCCTCGAGTTACAAAACAAAGCCTCTTCACAGTCTCTTATTGTCACTTGCACTTATCTTTTCAAGTTCTCAACATAGCATGCACAAAGCACTTACAAGTTGCACTTAGCACAATGTATAACCTCTCTTCAATGACATAGATTGAACTACTTCCTACATCGCCTAACTTTCTATTTATACATTACAAAAAGGGACTAAACATGGGTAAATCCATGGGTCGACATCCCCATACCTGTTACATAAGCCCAAAACCCAAAAATCCCTAAAAGGGTCCTATATCTTGTGATCTCCACTTCGACTTGCGCTCTTCCTTCATTTTCTTGTCGAAGTCCCAAAAGTAGGTCAAACCTGACCAAGTATCCTAACAACTTGTTCAAGGGACAACAGGCCCCCAACACTCACCTATGACTCATCCCGAGTCACTATGGTTTGGGTAGCTCTACTTCAAAAGCCTCGATATTGGCTTGAGTTGCTTCGGCTTGTTACTGCACCACGACCTCCTGCTCAATGAACTCTTGGATTATTGCTTGGTTGATAGGTCCCTCTAATCATTGTTCATTTGTAGTGATGAATTTATCTAGTTCTTCTCCTTGGCCTTCAATCTCTGTGAATAGTTGGCAAGCCTCATCCTATATTGGTTGGAGCCTCTGAGTCACTTCCATGACTTTTCTCTGAATGGTGTGGACCTGTTGTTGAGCAATGTGATGTTCTTGCTCAGTAACATGCAAACATTTATCAGTGGTTAGAGAAGTAATTATACTGACAGATCATAGTAAAACCATTTTCCATTGATGTCAAAGGGGGAGAGAAGCTTCATAAAAAGGAAAACTTCATAAAAGGAAAGCATCATCACAGGGGGAGTTTAGTATATGAAGTTAGTGTGTTTCCCTCAATGACAAAGCGGGAGATTGTTGGATATATTGTCATTGATGTCAACAGTTGATGTGATGATCTGTTGTTAATGATGAATTACCACATATGATATTTTCATTGATGTCAACAAGTATATCAGTTAAGAAGAATATGTCAAACAGTGTGTGGAGATCGATAGCGCGAGCTCAAGAGGAGGAGCGAATAGGAGAAGAGAATAGTATGAAGATCAAAGCTCAGAAGGAAGAGTGCATTGCATAGTATATCAGGTAGTAGAATAAATTCTTGATTATTGTTGATCACGATAGGATCAACAATGTTCCTATGATAAAAGATTAGGAGGGTTAGCAAACGTAGAGATCAAACCTTGGAAGGAAAAGCGTAAGCTCAACAGCCGTCTGATCAGAGTGAGAAGCCTCAACACTCATCTGATCAAGGGGTTAACCATGTTGATTGTCTAAATATAACACGCATCAGTCATGTGAGTGAAAGTGGGCTTGAGGACTGTTGAAAGATTGTGGCTGTCGGGTCTGCAAGCCATCAACAACAGGAATGAACTGCGAGGAGTGAAAGCAGAATTAAATCAATTGCTAGTTATAAACCCACAATCCATCTAGATCGTCAAATCACATAGCTTCAAAGATCTATGACTGAGGTTGATCCAACTAACAACCATTTTAAGTCATATTAAATCGTGACCATCGGATGTGCAAAACGCCAAATCTACGGCAAGGATAGATTGGGGAGATTGAAAGGAAAATTAAATCACTCACAAGTTTTAGTTCCGCCATCATCATCAACCATTAATATTCTTCAAGAATATCCACAAACGTTAGATCACTTTTGAGTGGAAGGATAGGATAAGCAAGGTAAGGAGGCTATGATTTAGAATATCTGAATACCTGTCAGTCGTCGAATCAAACCTGAGTTCTTGTGAAGCCATCAGATCMTTTTCGAGTGGAAGGATAGGATAAGTGAGATAAGATCTGGGATCTCATTCATGATAACTTTCTTTCAACCGTTGGATCGTGGAGGGTCATGGACCGTCAATCTGATGTAAGTAGATATCGACAAATCGAGAATCGAAGAAAGGAGGTGCTCCAACCTCCGACATACCGATACAAAAAATCCTGACGTGCTCGAAGGTAAACCCCAGGGTTTGTCTGGAGGTCATATCGATGGAAGTTAAGGAAATGAGATAGAAAATGTTAGGCCCCTGTCAGGATTTTGGAGATTGGTAAAGTTGAGGATACTCACACCCAAAGTCCCGATATGCAAAATCACGAAACGCGAAGTTCCGATGAAATCTGGACCATTGAATCACAGACAGGTCTCAGACCATCGATCTAAGATACCCTTCGGATACTATCCTGAATGTTAGATAAATGAGATGAACGTGTGTCACATTGGGAGACCTATGTTGATGAAAACAAAAAGCTGTGATAGACCACGTCAGCAGTCTACATCAGCAAGGACACATGGCACAATCAAAGAATGACAAGTGTCAAGTTGAATCGGCATTTTAGGCACGTGCAAATCATGAATCTGAGTTACATGTGGAAACTACTCGACTAGTGACACATCATCAAGTGGCGTAATCAGTTACATCACATCGAGAGTTTTAATTCGGGAGTTTCACCACCAAACAAATGACAAGAGTCCTGAACTCTCAAAGGATAAAGTTTCGAAATGAACGATAGTCGTTGGATTAAAGAGGACACACGTCACTGGATCGTGAAATCTAGGTTAAATGCTCAAGGATCAAACAAGAGTTTGAGAATTGAAAGTACCGAACGTCGAATTCCCGAAGTGGACATAAGTCATTCGATCTGAAAGATCTCTTCAGGAGTGTTCTCAACCATTGATCATACTACAGTGAGCATTGAGGCTTGAGAATTCCGAAGCTCAGATATGAGAAAGGATATCGACCATTGATCAAGAGAGGGACACGTGTCAACCATTTGTCTGCTCTGGAAGAATGATGTTCGGAGAAAAGAAGGTGTTGAGATCTGAAATCTATGATGTTCAAAGACCTAGAGTAAAAGGTGGTCATCCATCTCAAAGCATGATTAAGTCCTAACCATTGGATTAATAAATGAAGTATGAGTGTAAGGATTAAAGGTGACCATTGATCTGGTTTTGAGATGTAATGTGAGTTGTCTGATCTTTTAAGCGATATCGTATTCAGGAGATTTGAAATGTTGGATCTCACGAAGACCCGAAGGGAAAAGTGACGAAATTACGACATCCATCCATCTCATCAGAATATTGAATCATGACCATTGAAATTGATAAACACTCAAGCACTCATCTTGCCTAGCGTTCAGTCATCATCGATGGTCATATGCTATAATAATTTTATTATATGTCGCTATAGTCGGTAAGCCCATGGTTCTATAAAGTACGGTCATATGTGAAGGTTTGAAGGAATAACCTCCATGGAATATGGTCTTTGTGAAAATAACAGATTCAAGATTGAATTTAATGGATGAAATTGATCCATAAGTGATCAATTTACGAAAATCCTTCACAGTGAAAATAATAACAAAGATTATGGTTAAGTTAATTAAACAGGTGAGATAGTCCAAACAAAGGGACACAATGTATCACTTTCACACCATTTTGAAGAATATATAAACGAGGAAGAGGGTTGAAAAGGAAAGTGTCTTTGCAGTCCTATCCAGAAGATCAAAAGATGAAGCAAATTCCAAAAAGAAAATGTGAATATATCAGAGGAAACAAAATGTGAAGAAGGTATGAATTATAGAAGATGAAATGAGGTGATGAGTGTATTATAGTATACCTCTAATTATAAGATAGAATTGATTCTATAATGGATCACTACTACTGGAGTTGAATAAACTCTAGCTGGATAAACTAGGTTCTATCAACAAGCTGGTTCTTGCACAAAACTGGGTCTTGCACCAAGCTGGGTCTTAGCTGAGAGTTGATGCTCTCCGAGGGGTTGGTGCTCCTTACTTCAGTTCATGCTAAAACAATTTGCTGGTGCTAAAAGAAAATCCTCTTTCACATATATTCAAATTACTATGTTCATATCAATTATACAAAATATTATACAAACATGTGGTGTATCTGTGTCCAATGTGATTATGATTTGATTGTTATTAATCTGTTCAATTATGTTTTAAATGGTAAATTGAAAAAGAAAAAGTTAGAATAGTCCACACACTAACTCACCCCCCCCATCTTAGTGTGGGTGGTGTGTTCTTTAGCACTTAGCTAACAATATGCATTAGTTCTTAACTTCTATTCACCTCACAGACTAACCTTAATTACAGATTAGTGCAGTAGTAATCCAGATCAAGCACATCTAACCATTTATCACATAGCATCAGAGAATATCTAGCATTCATTCACATCATAAAGCACTAATCATTCATAGATCTACCGATCATACATTAAGAACAATGCACTAAGAAAATAGATACATAAACATCATGAAAAACATTGCACAAAGCACATCAACACAAGGTATATGTGGTTCACCCCAGTGTGGGGATACGTCCACCAACTCTTCTTCTTCTTTATTAGTCTTCTTCAATCATCTTATAGGAACAGAGCCACAGATCTCACTCTACACTGGACAGGTGATCTGTGCATTGCGCACTAGATCCACCTTCCTCAAAATAAGGTCACAACACAAAGCCTTACACATTCTACACACAAAGCACTTACAAAACACTTGCACTTATCTTTGAAAACCTCAACACATCCTTTCACTAAGCCAACTAGTCATGTACTAAGTCATTCAATGACTAATAACTCTACTTGCACTAAGCCATTATGGTCCCCCTTCTTACATCACCTAGATATCTATTTATACATTTACAAAAAGGGTCATAATCATGGGTAAACCCATGGACCAACATCCCATACCCATTACATAAACCCTAAGAGCCCCAAAAATCCTGCAAAATGGGCGATATCCCATGATCTCCGCTCGCCTGGCGCTCTGTCTTCGACCAACCAGTCGAAGTCCAAAAATTGGTCAAACATGACCAGTGTTTCCTCAAAACTTGGTCAAGGGCCAACAGGCCCCCAACACTCACATGTGACTCTTCCCAAGTCACTATGATCTGGGAAACTCCACTTCGAAGGCCTTGAGCTTAGCTCAAGTTGCGTTGACTTATTGCTTCGCTAGAGCCTCCTGCTCAGCAAACTACTAAATTACTTGCTCGGTGACAGGCCCTTCCATGCATTGTTCTACTATTGTGACCATATGTTCCAGCTGTGTGTCTTGTTCCTCAATATCTTTGAACAATTTGAAGGCTTCATCCTGCACCGGTTGGATTCACTATGGCACCTCCATAACTCTGCTCTAGATAGTAGTGACCTTCCACTAAACTTTGTGTTGATCTTGCGACCTCTTCATCTTCTCCACTGTAGTAAGAAGCTTCAACTACATTTGTATAATCGATGCCTACTGCTTCACCTCCTGGAGTTGTGCCTCCAATCTCCTCAACTATGGGTCTTATGCAAGGGGCTCATTGGTCTGCGCACTTCGGTCACTTAATTACTTACATTCTGCAGCCAGCACCCTAATTCTTTCTACTTATCTCCTGGCAGTTTCTTCCCTTTGATCTCATACTTCCTACAGAGTGCTAGGCACTTCTTGAAATTATAGCAATACTACTCTTGCTTGGAGTTGCTGAATAGACTCATCAAGATTCCCTACTTAGCTCTCGGTTGTCTCTTCTTCAATCTATGCCAAGCTCGGCATAGAGCGAAGTGCTCTATTCACTACCTCTTTAACCACACTCTACTCTGTGAGTAGTTGGTCTCTTTCTCTCTGGATCTGTTCTTTTTCCTCCTCGAGCTTCTCTCTAATGTCATTTTTCTCTTGTTGCTCAAGGCGAAGTTTCTCTAAGGCCTCCTACTTTTCTTTCCTCAAGGCCTCTATGGCCTACTCCTTTTCTTCTTGTACTCGATGATGCTGAGTCTCTGTTGCATCTGCTAATATACGTAGTTGGGTGGGCTCATCCCCCAATTCTACATTCTCTGTTGAAGGTGGAGCAATGGACACTGTGTGGCTCGACTGGAGAGTTTTTTGCATGTGTTTCAGTTGTTTCGAGATCTATTCATACAATGTTTCTTTCTTCACTCCATGTCTATGAAATATATCTACTGAGGCATCTTTGACAGCTATGATGATGAGATGGATATCATCCATCGTGAGCACATTCTGTGATGGAGGCTTACTGGCTCAGGATTTCTTCCATGCTGAGGGTTTCTTTGGGGAACCCTTCATTTTCTTAGATGTCTAGGCCTCTGTAAGGGGATCCTTTGGCGGTGTTACTTCACCCTTTTCTTGCTTGTCTTCTTCCCCTTCCTCCTCTTATTTTACTTCATCGCCTCCTCCTCCTGCAAGTGAATTAGATGCAGTTTCCTCCGATGTGTTGTCCTTTTCCTCACTATCTATGTCCTGCACCTCCTCCTTTTTATTCTTCTTTTTTTCGTTGCCTTGTCCATCATGTTTGACTTGAGTGACTAATGGGATTCCAATGATATTGGGGTCAGAGAGTTCTGCATCCTCCACTGGTACAAGGAATTCTGCAAACCATTCCTTTGTTATCTCCTCCATATCTTCCTCAAACAATTTTTAGTAAGACTGTAGCTCCTCCTTGTTTTCATCCCTGTGCGCGGTCATATATATGAAGTGTTGGTCTGCACGGAAATTTTCTAGTGGCCTGAACCTATGTAGTGTATTCAGCGTTATTCAGGGGAAAGATTCAATTGTGTGCTTGAGTTGTAAGTAGTAGGTGTGGAACACTGCATTTGATTTCCACTACTTCACCATGTCACTCGAATACCACAAGGTGGTGAACCTCACAGCCAGTGGTTCTGATGGTTCAACTTATAGGAATGTTTCTCCCTCTAGCATCTCCTAAGTGACAAATGTTATTAAAATCAATAGCCAGCTAAAGTGGAACTCATAACCTTGGTCCTGCACTTCACGACAGTCCTTCTCCAACTCATTAACGAGATAGCTTGCCCAATTCATCTACATCCCTTCGACGCACTTTCCTACAAGGTCGACTATTGAAGTCTGTTACTTGCATAGAGCGGTTCTTTATGACAAGCTTGCTCGCTATCAACTAACAATCTAGGTGCACTGCACCATCCTAGATGGAGGCTACCTTGTAGCCTCGCTTCCCTTTCTCCACATTTCCATATGCCTCCTTGATGCATTGCACCAAGGAGTGATCTAACATTTTTCCTAGGTAGAATTTCTAAGGGTCTGGTCCCTGCATGCTTAGTCCAGTAATGAGGTGGACTAGCACTAGATCCACAGTGATGTGCCTATCCAACCACAAGTACCCTCCATGGAAGAAATACAAGAGGAGTTTAACACACACATTAACCTCCTGATTTATGTCGAAGTGTGGGATATTCATGACATTTAAGATAGTTAACCTTGCAATCTCCTTGATCCATGACCAGGGAACTATCTCAAGCTTCTTCCTAGTCATTTTCTTCAGGTAGCGATGTGGTGCAAGCATCGCGTATGTTAATCCATAAATAATGGCTCGTTACCCCTTAATTGGGGCATATTACATTAGTAATGTTATTTTATTTATGTCGGATTTAGTCCATTAGTTGTAATTATACCTCCTAGTCTCCTATATATACCAAGGAGACATTTTCATTTAGAATCATCTTGTAATTGTACATTTATGTGGGAATAAAGAGGTTTCCCCATTGAAGAGGCTTATTATCTGAATTTATCTCTTTTTCAAGGCGTTGAGTACTTATTCTGAGGTTTTTCTATGATATATTGATATTTGGTTCTTAACATATGGTACCAGAGCTCAAGGTCTTGGGGTTTC
This sequence comes from Picea mariana, assembly GCA_032191745.1. Lineage (NCBI taxonomy): Eukaryota > Viridiplantae > Streptophyta > Pinopsida > Pinales > Pinaceae > Picea > Picea mariana. The sequence continues at coordinate 3,157 of JASDQU010686817.1, read as the reverse complement.
GCTGCTGCATCTGAGAAACCTTGTAATTTTCTATATAACTTGTTTTCTACAGTGTTTTAGAAGGAAGTTCTTGGATGATATTTAGTAGATGGATCACGGTATGTTGTGTTAAAATTTCATCTCCTGAAGTGTTATACTTTCGAAGATACAACCTGTGCAAGATAGGGTTCTGGAATCATCCTAAACTAAGTCATTAGAGATTTTTCTCTATAAAATGTTTTATGTAATGTGTCAGAGCCTGAAATCTAGAGGCTATTCACAAAAATTATTAAGGTATATGTGGTAAAAATTTCAACTTCTGGGTCATCTTACATTTGTAGATACACCCTGTGGAAGATAGGGTATCTGACTAGTCCTATTGACTAATCTCAAGAAGGTGTTCTAGGTAAAAAAATCATAACTTCTTCCTAGAGTATCCAAATGGAGTGAGACTAGTTGCATTGGATATTGGACAGTCGGTAGTATTTCTGGTACGAGTTTCGGAATTTTATATCAAGTATTTTGCAGGGGGCACGCTATACAAGTGAGATCTCCCGGAAAGGACAAAATCAACAAGTTATGGGGAGGTTACCATAAATTCCACTTGGCACATCCAATTTTGATTGGACCTGTGGCATTGCAGAAAAGAAATATCAGATAACTACAAAAAAGAAATTTTCATACCCAGAAGGGCTGAAACTTTGGAAATACAATAGAAGAAAGATTGTCTAGTAGAACCACCTCAAAATCAAGGTTCAAAATTGATACTTGACCAACATGCCACCCAAAAAGGGAACTTCTACACCAAATAAGCCTCCAAAAGTCCTACTTGGACTCTTGAGGAAGGTGAAGAAATGCGTAGGGACATAAATGAATTACAAAAGAAGACAGTGACAAAAGATGAACTACAAGGGATGATGGATTCAACTGAAGCTAAATTGGAGGAAATAATGGATACTAAGATGGATGGTTTAAAAAGGGAGATCATGGAAGGAGTGGAAAATTTCCTAATAGAGAGGACACCTGAAAGTGAAAATGTGTCCCATGAAATTCATGATGCGGACATAAGGAAGATGAATCAAGAATGGAGAAACTCCAACTTTGGGTTGAAGACCAACCACGTTCCTAAGATCGATATGAGGAAGTTTGATGGAAAGGACCCAATCACATGGATACTTCATATGGAGAAATTCTTTGATCTACATAATGTGCCACATACACAAAAGGTACGAATTGCTTATTTATATTTAGAACCCAATCAATTTGTTTGGTATCGATGGATTTGTTCTCGCAAATCACTTGTCACTTGGACAATTTTCATGGAAGAAATGATAGCACACTATGAGGATACAAAGAGAAATACCTTGTTTATCCAATTGATAAATCTCAAGAAAAGGGTTCAGTTATAGAGCACATTGAGAACTTCCAAAAATTGAATATAAAGGTAACAAATATTCCAGATGAGCACTTGATTGATGTATTCATAGGAACTTTAAAGGATAGAATTCAACATGAGGTTAACCTTTGGGAACCCAAATCATTGGAGATTGTATTTAGGGTGGCAAGAAATGTTGAAAGTAAAAATATGGCTATGGCTACTATAAGGATCAATCCTAACAACTATAGAGAGAATAATGCTCCTTCTAAAACACCTCAACCTACAAGGTTGACACCTCAACACCTAGAGGAAATAAAATCAAAAGGTTTATGCTTTAATTGTGACAACAAGTACAGTAAGGGACATAAGTGTGGTGAGAATATGTTATTCTACATAGATTGTAAAGAGGAAGAAGAACAAGAATAGGAACCATCTCAAGATGAAAACGTAGAATCAATTTTGTCTGAAGAGTTGACTCCCACGATATCGTGTAATGCATTGGATGGAATTAGCACTCCTCAAACCCTCAAGATCGAAGGATATATAAAAAATAAAAAGGTAATAATCCTAATTGATTCTAGCAGTACTCATAATTTCATTCACTATAAATTAGCCAAAGCTCTCAATTGCTTTGTATATCCAGCGCCAGAGTTTCAAGTAATGATTACAGATGGAGGAACAATTAAATATTGCTGAGGAAAATGCAATAAGATCAAACTTACTATGGGGGAATATGTAATGAATAGTCCAATGATATATATACCCATGTGTGGTGTTGATGTTGTACTAGCAATCCAATGGGTACAATCATTAGGAATGATGCCTTTTAATTTTCAAGAACTTTTCATGAAATTATCACTAGAAGTAAAAGAAATTGAGTTAAGAGGTATCATAGGGAAACCCAGTAACGTGATAAGATCTAATGTCATGACAGAATTATTGAAAAGGGGGCATCAAGGTGTTATTGCACAACTATTCTCACTAGATGTTAAAACATCTAAGCCATCTATTCCTCTAGATCCCCAAGGGATCATTGATAAGCATTCCAAAGTATTTGAAGATATTCCCAAAGGTATTCCACCCACTTGAAATCATCATCATGATATTCACCTAATTCTTGGGAGTGTTCCTCCTAACATCAAGCCATATAGATGCCCTTATGCCCAGAAGAGTGAAATTGAGCCCATGGTTGAAGAAATGTTAGAGGTTGGAATTATTAGACGTAGCCAAAGTTCCTACTCTGGACTAGTGGTAATGGTATTCAAGAAAGATGGCTCGTGGCATAAAGAAATAGGAAGTAGCATAGTTCCTACATGAGAATATATTTTCTATATTTGGGGTGCGGAGAGATATTGTAAGATATTAGCCTCCCCCAATTAACTATGTATTCCTTGGTGAGTAGACAACATCCTCTTAAGAGGGTTTACTATTGGTTGTCATTGCAAAATTGATATACTATTTGGATAATATTATTGTTGGTTTGGACAACAATTATGACTCATGATTTAAGGACTTCAAGAGAAAACTAAAGACCATATGACTAGGGCCATACTATGTGAACATGTGTTATGACAATGTCCTAGTCAATATCAAAACAATAGATAAGAAAAAATACCTCTCTTAGTCAATAGCTTGTTGACGGGAGAAATTGACCATCCGTCAATTGGAAGAGCAAGTCCGGTACGAGGTTGTCTAAATAACCCAAGCCGTTTGGTGTAACTCGTTCTAACGAGTTTAATGTCTCCATTAGCCAATCTAAGAATCCTAAAAGAAACAAATAAAAGAGAGAAATAACTAACT
>JASDQU010686816.1:50776-67485 GCA_032191745.1 Picea mariana | reverse complement strand
GGGTCAGTTGTGATAGGTGGCCACTTACCAAAGGAAAATGAGCCCCAAAGGACACGTCATCAACCATAAATGAATGTTATGAACATTGACAACATTTTCCATAAAAACAACAATTTGTTATCTTCACTTGTCCACCTGTTGCCTCGCCCCTTTGAAGGCACATGAATCCTAGGAGGGTGGTTATTCGAATTGTAATGCTATAAAGAAACAATCTAGGTTATAAATAGGCTTTGGTAAAACTGATAGAGGTTTTAATGGAGTGAGAGAGAATCATATATTTTACATTGTCTATGTAGAAGAAGAGTATTTCTTACTGTATGTATTGGACTTAAGATCCTTTGAATAATGGAAGTCATTTATTTTTCTTATCATCTTATTTCTGTCTAATTTTGATTACAATCCATTGAAAGATTCAATTGATTGAGTTGTAGCTTTATTGCAATAGATGATCTGTTGTGGTACTTGTGCAAATATATTAGAATTTTCATCTTTGATTATGAGAAATTCTTATTTCAAAGAGTCCTTACTTTTATGTTTGTCATACTACCTGATGTAGATGATAGGCATTTCACATTCTTCTTATTAAGTCTTCCACCTACTCATCCTATTTTCTATAACCCTGATCAAAGTTATTCAGAGCCTTATTTGTTGGTGCATATTGTGTGAAGTAAACCGTGATTGACATTCTTTTCAGAGTCTTTTATCCATTTTCCATTTACTACAAATTTTATCTTCCACATTTTGATGGGTATTGGGATTGCACTCATAGAAGTCTGAGTGTGACTCTTAGTGCTAACAAAAGGGATATGGGTTTGTGATCTGAAACGAGGGAGGGAAAAATGTATGACTTGATGGATGTATTGAGTTGAAGCAAGCTACTGTGAACAAAAAACCTATCTAGTATAGCATCAATGTATCCATGCCCTGCACACATATTGGTCCAAGTATGTTTTCCTCAATGGGGATGAATGTCCACGAGGTCCCATTAAGAAACAATATCTTTTAAAGTATTCTAGAAGGGATCTCTACCAAATATCCCCCTCTTTTTTTGAGCTGGTACTAATCAAATTTAGGTCACCAACAATAATACAAGGTTCATTAAGTCCATAGTTCCTTGAATTTGAGATTGATCCCCAACATTTCGATTTTTCAGGCATATAAATCTTGATAATAGAGAAGATGATATTGCTTTGATTGTGATAAAATTTGGTAAGAATCCAGTGTTGCATTTTGGAAGATGAATGAATCAAGCTTACCTCTTGTTTGTTCCACAGAGTGTAGATTCCACTCAATGCTCCTCTTGCATCTTCCACAACTATGTTATTGATATTCCATAAGCTTTTCCTTAATTTGGTAACTTCCTTTGCTTTCATGTTGGTCTCCTAATGAAGGAGAATATGTGGCTTTTTATATTTTATGAGATATTTGATAACCTGAGTTTTGGGGGAGCTACCTAATCCACTACAATTCCATGAGACCACTATCATTACTTAGGAGGGTTGGTTTGAGAACCTCCTTTTCCCCCTGTTTTTCCACTTTGAGCCTTGTTATTTTTTGATCCTCCTCATATAATGTTTATTAAGATTTTGTGGGAGCCTAAAAAGATATTATTTTGTGTATGTTCTTCCCTCACATGTTTGGCAATTTTTCTTTTTGATTTCCTTGGTAGAGTTTCTTCTTAGGTTTTATCATCTTGTCCTTCTTCTCCAAGGATTTCGGTTTCTGAGTTATACTTGGATTTAAAAAAGGCTATTTCAACATATTTGAATGAGTCCAATTCTTTCATTCTAAGTTCTGGAGGGATGGGGTGTTGGGTGATAAATGGACCTTCTCTTGGATTCTTTGTCGCTGCACCCGAACTAGACGAAGCTTGAGGAATTATTTGGATTGAAGGTTGCTCTTGAATTGCTATTCCAATAATGAAATAGGATTGTAATTCTTCCTCCACTAATTTGTCCAACTGAGACAATGAGGCACACTTATTGGATGGGGCATTGCCCTTTTTTGATGGTATATCAACAAATTTGACAGGGGATTTTGGTCCAGTGTTGGAAGGGCTTGCTGTTGAGGTCCTGACAGGTTGGCCTTTGTTTCCTTAAAAGACCATATTTTTGGATACCTCTTGTCATTGATCCTCTCCTCTAGTGCTAGCCGGTGCTTGTTCCACCTTCTTGTAGTTCCTTGCAAAGTGTCTATACATTTGAAGGGTAATTGCTCACAGTCTAGTTGCTACACATGCTCCTAGTTTTATAGGGTGATAAAACATGCTTTAGGAATTATTTTCTCTAGATCTAATTCTACACATATTATTTCACATGAGAATATGCCTTCCTTTGGTTCTGCTTCGTCTATGTATTTTCCAATACAATTGCCAATACTTCTAAGGGCATTGTTGCTCTAACAATGTACAGGAAGATGCGAAAACCTTACCCAAACTGGAACAACTAAGGGGATGCCACTTTTAGTATTGAAGTATGGGGTCCATTTGTTCAGATACATTCCCATTTCTCCTAAAAAATACGACCCACTTCGAAAGATTAAGTCTTGATCTTCCTTGAATTCAAAAATAAAGGCAAAAAAACAAAAAAGAAATGGTTTAGAGAACCTTTGATAAGGGGTTTCCAATATTTTCCCATCCAATAGGCAACCGTTTTAGGAGAAGGATAGATGCCAGTGAGTTGACCTATCAATCCTCCATCAACAAAGGATAATGCGTTTTTTCTCTCCATAGAGGGAGGAATGGCTAGTTTGGGAATTTCATCTAACCGCTTCACAAATTCAGATGGTTGATATTTCAAATTTTTAACAGAAGCATAAACCATTGCCTGAAAGGTAAGGGCCTCATCATTAGGAAGGGGCAAAGGCCCCCTCCCCTCGACACTCAGTATCACAACCATACCTAGGGTTTTCAAACACAAACACATGCTCCATAGCTCTCTTGTTTACAATAATATTTTTATTTTAGATTTATAATTTTCTAAATAATTTAAATCAACAATAAATAGTTAAATTAAAATTAAATGAAAGATTAATATAAAGTAGTTTTTACATTGTTAATTAGAAACAATTTGCTCATATATTTTCTAGTGTAAAATGATAAAGCATATTAACATATTTCTGAAGAGGTGGAATAGAGATGTGAAAGGAAATCCAATGATAAAACATATTAACATACCTTTGAAGTGGTGGAATAGAGATGTCAACGGAAATTTGTGCAGTTTCTTCAAAATAGAATAAGTGGTTTTTTTAGTCATTTGAAGTGACACAACATAAGAATCCTAGTCTATTGGTAATAAAACAAATAGTACCGAGTGGATTACTCTTTTGGTACAATGCTTTTGTATATGAATTTATGATTTAATTCTTCACTTTGTCATAAATCATGTTTGTTATTTTAATATCAATCTAACTTCATTGAATGATTCACTTTTTTGGTACAATGTTGTTGTATATGAATTTCTTAGATGATTCTTCACTTTGTCATAAATCTTGTTTGTTATTTTGATATCAATCTCACTTGAATTTGGACTCTATGGATTCCTGTAATACCCCAGTTTCCCCCAGCTTGTAAATATAACTATAACTTGCCAAAAGACTGTGGTAGACTGAATATGTGTGAATGTTGGATTTGATGAACCTTGTCTTAAAAAAAAGGCAGTGTATGCATTTATGTTATTAATTAAAAGTGGATAGTGTTGCATAACTGTTGAAAGGGGGGTTTGCCAAGATAGACCATGATGTTATGAGAGAGATGGTGAGGAGAACCAAAAAGGGTTGAGATGACCTCCACCAAACCAATACCTTACTAGATTTAATTACTCAGACCTAGAACAATCCTCTGACCCATAAATGAATTACCAGTCAGGTTGGTAGTTGGAAAATATCTCCTTAAGAGTTAATGAGGAGATCGAGAGAGTACCCATATGCAAGGCTTCCAGGCTTGACCACGAGCTGAGGATTTGGACCCATGGAATCTTGATGAGGAAGGAAAGAAAGGATGGGATTAAGGGGCAGAGGCAAATGGGCGAGGAATAAGAGCCGAGAAAAAAAAATCTCCCGAGAGAGGAGAGTGTGTGCAACTCAAGGGTTCTGAGGAGAACTAAAAAACAAGCTTGTTTTGGGTGTAAGCCACTGTTGGCAGCGTTTTCAGTCCAAGATGATAAACAAGGCTGCAGAGAAGATGAGTAACTGTGGAAGTACTTGTTGCATGCCCCCTTGCTTGGTACAGAGAAAACCATTTTCTAAGTTCTTGTGGGAGGAGGAGAGTAACCTTCATCCTTGATTGTCACTGAGAAAGAAGAAATAGTCTCTCTTAGAGCATTATGGTCTAGATAGGGGGTGGCCAACGATAAATCTGTTCATAAGTGGTTGTACCTACGATTGGGTGGAAACATGCACCCCTTTCAGTAGTCGCTTCACGATTCTATTTTCTAATAAGTATTTTTATACTCCGTATACTAGAATTGAAATGATGATTGAATATACATGTATATGACTAAAACTTGTATTGAATTATTAAGGTAGAAATGTTTATTTCTTTTATGTGAACCCATGCTTTTGAATAGTCTTCTGGTTGCCTCAGCTTAGAAGCTAGAGATTTATGGGAAGTGGGTTTGTAAGTGAGTCTAAGATTAAGTTATGGTCTCTACACTAGCTGGAAATTTCCTAAGGGGGTTTTCCCCAAGGATTGTCCATGTAATGCAAGAGAGTCGGGGTAGAGTTAACATGAATACTTAAGTCCTGCCGACCTCTCGAATTACCTTCGCAGGAATACTAAGTTTGAACAATATGGAAGGAGGGCNNNNCCTGCCTCAGACCTTTCACCTATGTGATTGAGGGCTCATGTCCATGGCCTTAACCAATTCATGGCTAAGAGTTAAGAATGTAGCCCACGATAATTATCTGAGGAAGCTAGGCCTGAGAGGAGCTAAGATTTTTCTGGCTTTGGAACTCCAATATTTTGGAGCTCCATGGCATTATGGACTTACCACTTTCAAACCAGATGAAGGAAGCTTATTGTTATGGTTACCCACAAGGTTGACCGACATCTGGCAGTTTCCCTAACTGTGGCAAATGGACTTTCCCCACCATTAAATCCTGATCCACTTACCAGTCCCAAATTCATGTGAGCTGTGGATCTGGGGAGTTTATTGAGAACCCCTCTTAACCGTTCGATCAACCAACGGAGGGACTCATATACAACACTTCAACGAGGTCCTACTTCGGGAGAATAGCATTGTCATAACGCCAAAACTCATGAATGTCGGAGTTGTGAATTAACGAGAACCATAGTTCTAGGGATGGTTCAAGATCTTTCCTGGTTGTTGGATCCATGTTGCGGTCAGTTCATAGTTGACCACTTTGGGAGAAAGGGGGTGGTAAGCGAGCGTAATCCCCAAATGTCAAACTCACGAAGTGACAAGAGGCGTAGATTTGAGGATGTTGTGGGGTTTTTCCTAACCGTCAGATCTAAACCGTTGTCATCCCAGTGTTGACCACTTCGAGAGAAAGGAGGAAGTCACACAATGGATCCCCTGAACGCCAAATTTACGAAGTAATGAAGGTCGTAGATCAGTAGATCTACGTGGATGCACCTCGACCATGAGATCTAAGGGTGTCGAGAGGATATCCATCTAGAATGACATGGCACACTAACATCACCCATAGTGACCTGGACCCACTTTTGACGTGCCATGTGTCACCTTGATTTGTACTTTTTGTAGACCCTATGTGCCCATTAGAACGTGACACGTATCACCCACTGACGGGGCCACGTGTCATCTCTGTGTTGCCGCATGTCACTCCCTGACACATATTCGCTTGGTCAATTTGGCAGTTGGAGAACTCGAGACCCACTTGTCCTTTCTTCTGCGTTTAATACACCACGTGTAAGGGTGGACCCTTCGGGAGTCCAGGACTTCGAAACTCTGGAGGTTTGATGTGTAGTGTCGTAGATAAGCCAAAGGGGCTAAAGGCCAGAGACACATGGTGAGAGTTCGAGCTCCTTCGAGAATTCGGGAGTTCGAGATTCTGGAGGATATGCGTGTAGAAAGAGAAAGGGGCATTCAATGACAAACACCAAATTTCCCTTAATCTTATGTGTTAAATGAGGATGAAGCTCCACCGTCGGATTGGATGGAAGATGAACTTCCACCGTGGATGTAGGAAAGATAGGAGTATCTGAGACTTTGGGGAACTTGGGATGGTACGCATGAGATGGATCTACATGGGAGCCACATGGCCCTTGACTAATAACACCCAAAGAGCTTTGAGAGGTCATAACTTGCAATCCAGAGCTCGGATTTGAGCCTGGCAATGGTCGTTAGAAAGATATGGTTGAGTAGAAAAGGATGGATACCTTGGAAAGAGGATCCAAGACGATTTAGGAAATAAAAATTTTGATGCCCCACCCCTAAAAGGGTACTTAGGGATCGGGTGTGTTACAATTCCAAGTATATTGAATGAAACTTTTCATAGATTTCATTCAAAGTCACATTTTAAAGAGACATATTTCTCTCTAATTCATAATGCACATAGAGGCAATGGATTCAAGTCCTTACAAAAGCATGATGTAGAAACCAACTAGGTACCTTGTAGTGTGTGATAATCAACTCCATTGGAAAATTGTTGACATGATGATCCTCTTGTTCTACGTGGACAATTGATCTCATATGAACTAGTGGTTTTCAACCCCGATTATGTCATACCTGCTATCCAAAAAAATTTTGTGATGTAAATTGATGACGCTATGGAGATTCTCTTTATATATCACCACTTGTATGTTCTATCCATATGTCTCATTTTAGTTAGCCATCAAGAGCATTATTATAACTTTTTAAGAGCTCAATTAGAAAATTGATTGCCATTGCATTGGGGTTGATTTGATGATGAATGAGAATTTCATGACATCTTTCATCACATCCTCCCATCATACATCCATAAATGATTATGTTGTCAGCACATCCTTTTGATTGGCATTAAACATGTTTCCTCAACCTTGTGATAGAGAAAAAAAAAATTGTTCTAGCTTTGTTCCTTTTCTATAAATCCTTCTAGGTTAGAACTTCATTCTATTTCTTTGAAACCTTCACCTTATAGATTCTTTTCCACCATGAGACCACAATATATGGTACTTCTCCCAACAACAACTGATATCTTTCTTTGAAAATATAATAGCCTCCCTATTTATTCCTAGCCAAATCAAAATGTCCTCTTCCTCCCTCAGTCTTATATGRGCTCATTTGAGTTCACTTGTGAATGCTTCCCATTCCCTCCTTTATATACAAAYTGTTATMAAATTAAAATCATAAYTTTTAGTTTTGTAATCAAAAAATATATTTATGAACAAATACTTCCCATTTACGACACAAACATTGCCACTGTTGTGGCACTTGTTGTAATATACAATCTCTCTTAACTATTCAAAAACAAATCACGAGCTAAACTTCAACCAAATTTATGATTTAAGAAAACAAAGTGATGACTCATATAAATGTAAAATAAAAAAATAATTTGGTACAATACATTTATAGGAATATGTTTATTCCTAAACACTAAAGCTTTTTAAGTGTCTATATAATATGTTTGGCACATATTGAATTTCATAGTGTTTAAGTGAGGGGATTTTAATCTCCCACCACCAAGTTACTTCAAAATGATTCAATAATGGATTTCATTAAACCACTTAAAAAAAAAATCTACAAGTCTCATCTTTGACTCACATCCAATTCTATCAACAAGTTGTCACCTTGGAGACCACTACTCAAAATTTTGTCTAATTTTCCCTCAAGTACCGAAAAATATATGAAGTTCAACACTTGGAAAAAAATCTTTTCCAACTTCCTTGAGAGGCCTTATTTTCCATTGAACTCTTGCAACACAGGTCCATAAAGCAACATGGAAAGGGGGAAACACCAGATGGTTGAGATTCTCAACCAAATTGTGACAAATACTCAAGGGACTAATGGCTACTAAGTTCCTAAGTACCATGGATGGCAGATGTTTTCCTTATTGAGATCAAATCAATGGTCTATATGGTATTGCATAGGTAATCTTCTTGAGATTGAAAGAGGGCCTTAAATTTCATGAATGATCAGGATTAGATCTTCCAAGATAAATCAAAGGTCCATGTTACATCATGATGGATAAATTTTTTAGGGGGTGAAAATCTTCCAATTACTACAACCAACCTATATTAGATCCATCAAATATAATCTATGATTCATATCTCATCACGAGGGAGAGGATTTTTTGAGAACTAAAAATTATCACATGCCTCGAATGGAAGATCTGATAATTTCTAGGTAGATCTATGATGGGTATTCCATCATAGGAGGTGGGGTCCATCATGGTGAATAAGAGTTAAAACACCATGTTCAATTCACCCAAATAGATCAAAGGTCCACATTGTATCACAAGGTTAAATCTTATCCAAGGATGATGAGTTGTTAAATGTTGCAAATGACTAAGACTTGTCACAAGTCATTGTAAGAAGGGGGCCCAGTTGGAGGTTAGAAAAACAAATGGTGTCTTGAATGGTTGATCTCAACCCTTTATCACATTACAGGGAATAAGTTCATCAAAGGTCAATGAATTAAGAGATGCCACAAATAGTCGAGATTTAATTCACTCTTCTAGATAAGTGGCTAGCATTATGTTGTGGAAAGTAAGTCCAATAGACCATACCAAAGAGAAAAATGCAATGAATGACCCATATTCCATCAGGATCTCATATCCACAACCCACATGTCATCGCAGGGAACCCCTCCCTTAGTACTAAAGGTGGAAATTCCAAAAAGAGGAAAGAATATCCCTAAGGAGTATTTATCACCTCCACATCAACAAAGATCCATCTCGGACCCAAACACTAAATCTATTCCACCATTTAGAAGTTTCCACAAGCTATTCCATGAAGGATAAAAACATTGATGCTCATATTGATTGGCCATTTATGGAGCATCAATGATTAATAAAATCCCACATGCATTGGTGTTTGGTCTATTAAAATCCAAAATCCAAAAGTAAAATTCTCTTGTAGCACTAGATGATAATCTTATCCAATTATGTTTACCATATATGTAATGTTCACACAAATAAAAAAATATAGTGTGCAATGAGACATACCTTTACCATTTAGTTCTTGAAGGCCCTTCTCTCCAATATGTTCGAGTCTTTGATGCCACAAAATTGTATTTTCTTTAGAGACTGTAGGGGTTTTATCTTCTTCATTTACACCCATAGGAAAAATATAATTATTACACCCTTTACTGATAGTGCTTACCAACAACTTGTACGGAGTTCCATTCCAAACTCCCCTTATCAACACCATTTCTCCTCGAAACATTTTCCAGGTTTCTTTTTCAAACAAAGTATGTACACTTGCATCACTCATCTTACTTACAAATATCAAGTTTCTTGCTAGCTGTGGAATGTGTAAAACCCTAGGGAATGTTATGATCCTTCCATCCTTTAATAACAACTTGAATTTTCCTCATCCTATGATTCTAGCTATCGAGTCATCCCCTATTAAAATATCACCTCCATTATACTTTTCATATTCATATAACTACTCCTTGTGGGGAGTCACATGAAAAGAAGCACCTGAATTGATCATCCATACATCATGAAATGGATTTGTTCTTGAATAAGCCAAGTAAACACCCCCTAATGCCCATGAGTAGGTCTTCCCTTATGTGGAAGGAACATCATTAAATCCCTTCCCTCTCTCAACACTTTTAGATTTACAATCCTTCTTGTAATGCCCAATTTTACCACATTTCCAACATTTCCTTAAGGATTTTGTTGGATATTTTCCTGGACCCTCTGGCGACAGTTGTGGGGGGATGAGCCCCCCCCACACCCCTCGTTATGGAATGGGGTCCAATCATGGATGAAACACATAATTGAATCAGGAAGATAATCAGGCTCCACAACCAACAATCTCCCACTTGGACACTGGTCACAACAACAATACCGTTGTTGTACCTGCTGGACTATGATTGACCTTGGACTTAGAAAATTTCTCATCTTCACCTTCATGCTTAAAGACCAACTAAAACTAAGCAGGAAATCAGTTTCTTCCTGGTTACTCCCTTTGTTAACATGTTTGCAAGATTTTGGCTAGTATGTATCTTTTCCAACTTCAAATGTCCATCTTCCAAGACAAATCGTATGAAATGGAACCTGAGATGTATATTCTTAGTCTTCGAATGAAAGTCTGAATTCTTTGTAAGATGAATGACACTCTTGCTGTCACAATAAAACCTGTTATTCTCCTGCTTCTTTCCCAATTCCTCCATAAACCTCTGTAACCGAACCATTTCTTTACTAGCCTTTGTAGCAACAACACTCTGCTTCTATTGTTGAAAGTGCATCAACCTTTTGTAGTTTTAAAATCCAACTTACTATTGTTCCACCTACAGTAAAAACATACATTGTGGTGCTCCTCCTGCTATCTTTATCACATTCCATATCTGAATCAACATATCCCTATAGAACATTGTATGAACCTCCAAAACATAATGCATGAGTAGCAATACCTCTCAAATACATGAGAATCCACTTTATTGCCTCCAAATGTTCTTTACATGGATTGTTCATATACCTGCTCACAACTCCCACTGCATGTGCAATATATGGTCTTGTGCAAACCATCACATACATCAAGCTGTACTCTGCTAATGAATAAGGGACCCTTGACATGTATTCTATCTCCTCATGTGTCTTGGGACACATTTCCTTAGTTAATTTGAAATGACTGGCCAAAGGTGTACTAACTAGTTTTTCATTCTGCATTCTAAACCTATCCAACACCTTCTCTATGTACTCACCCTGAGACAATGTCAATTTGCGATTTTTCCTTTCTCTTATTATTTTCATACCAAGGATTTTCTTTGTAGGACCCAAAACCTTCATCACAAATGAATTAACTAATTTCTTCTTGAGCACATTTATATCCTATATACTAGACCCTACAACAAGCATGTCATCTACATACAATAACAAGATAGTATAGATTCCATTTTCTAGCCTTTTAAAATAAACACAGTGATCAAAATGACATCTACTATAACCTTGTTCTGTCATAAACCCATCAAACTTCAGATACCACTTCCTTAGATCTTATTTTAGGCCATACAAGCTCTTATTCAACATGCATACCAAATTATCCTTTCCTTTTACCTCATACCCCTGTGGCTACTGCATATAAATCTCTTCCTCCAAATCCCCATGGAGAATAATTGTTTTTACATCTATCTGTTCAAGATGCAAATATTCTACCGCCACAAGACTTAAAATAGTCCTAATTGAAGTCATATTAACAACATGAGAAAATATTTCATCAAAATATGTACCTTTCTTTTGTGCAAACCCCTTTACAACAAGTCTAGCCTTGTACCACTTTTTTTCTCCATCTTCTTTCTTTAACCTATAAACCCATTCATTATGCAATGTTCTTTTTCCTGCAGAAAATTGAACCAAGTCCCAAGTCTGGTTATTTACCAAAGAATCCATTTCCTCTTTCATTCCTTGCTCCCAATTCTTTTTAGTGTCTACTTGCATTGCCTCTTCATAACATTCTGGTTCACCAGAATCAATCAACAATAAATAATACAATGAAGGAGAGTATCATTCAGGGGGTCTACTTAACCCAATAGATCTTATAACAACACTTGTAGGAGTTTGAGGTACATGTTGCTCTTGTTGTTGTACATTTTGATTTTCTGGTACCTTTGGAATTTCCCGTGGTCAACCAAACTGGTTCACTATGTAAATATCCAATATAAATAGGACAATACACAATAATCCATTTAAGGATAGTAAATAGATTTAATAATAATTGTATAAGAATGAATAAGATGATATTACAATAAGGATGAGGGCTTCTATATATATACCCACACAAGGGTGCCCTTTCATAAAAGACATGAACATTCATATGTCATGTCTCTTCATAATTAATTATTAATCATTAGTTATTTATATTATTAAATATTACCTATTTATATGTATTTTTATGTTCATAACATTGCTTCCCCCTTAAAAATGCTTTGTCCTCAAAGCATACTTATGGAAGACTTATCTCTTGCTCTAGCTTGTAATATTTTGTCCTCATTCTTCATTCTTGAACTAGTGATTGTTGAGGACTTGAGTCGATGGAATCTTCTAATCGTTGAGTAGAACTGTCGAATTGTAAAAGAATTGGCCCACCCTAATTCGATCTTCTGCGGAACTGGGTGTTTATAGGGTTCTCGTCTCGAATAATATTGATATTCTGTCTGGTTAATATATTTTCTCTTATGATTTGGATATCGATAGGGATTTCTTATAACATTACTTTCTCTTATCATACTTGTAACATTTTCTTCTTTTAACTTCGATATATGATTTTCTTCACATGCCGATGTTGCTTTGTTAATGGCTGAATTTTGATTAGTAAGTATATTTGGAGCTTCCATCGTTTGTACTTCAACATTCGACGTTATCTTTTTTTTAGTTTATTTTCCAGCTTCTTGAGCGACACTTTCTTCATTACGTGATTTGTTGATATCTTTAATGTTTGGATTTTCAAGTTGCTCTTCTTTCAAATTTTTGATTTGTTCTAGTAGCTATTGATTAAGGTTCTTCAAACAAGAATTTTCTTCTTCTTTCTCTGAGAGGTTCTTCTTCAATTCCTTTTTGAGATCCTCCTTTTCTTGTTCCAACTTCGAATCACATTGGTTTTTTTGTCTTGACTTCTTGATCTGTGTAAGTAGTTTTTGACCGTGGTCTTTTAAGAGATAATTTTCTTCGTTTTTTTCTTTAATAACTTTGTTAAATTCTTTTTGCATCCTTTGCATTGTTTTTTATTTTCTTGACGTATTATTTCTAAGATATCGTTAAAGTCTTCTGGTTTTACAAAATCTGGCTCCGAGGTAGTGTCTTGTAATGTTATCATCTTCTCCTTATAGGGGAATTCCATAGACTTTTTCTCCATGTTTAATATGAAGGTACCTAGACTTTTAAACCAGGGTAAATCGATGACGATGTCAACTTATTCTTGAGACATAGTTGTAACATAAAATTGAGATATATATTGGCATTCATCAATCGTCACTTGTAACTCCTTAATTTGAAAAATATCCATATTTTCAATTATATTCTGCTTTGGAATTAATAATTGATTTTCCAAGTCAATATTAATGTAATTTTCATTATAATCTAAGTTGATAAGGATGTTAACTTCTCTTCCTTGAATACTCCCCTTTAATGTAGAAAAACCGTAACATACGATTGTACAATCTTTATAAAAAAATCTCCCTTTTCCCTTGTTATTAGGATCCATTTTTCTTTCGTGGGTAAGTTAAGATAATTAATTTTGTGCTAAATGATACCTTTATCATGAAACTTATATAATGCTTATTTCAACTTCCTTGCTTTTCACCTTGTATAATTCCCTAATATATCTTTGATTCCACCAAATGACTAATTGAACTTAATAATACCTTGTCTTTTGAGAGTCTTCTTTCTATGGACTTCTTATAACTCCTTTAATAATTCCACTTTCCTTTGTTCTCCTTAATGATATTTTATGTTTTTATATGACTCATATAACTATTTTTATTTCCTTTTTTCTTGATATAAAATGAAAGAGTACTTCCAATACCTTTTAATATTTGAAATTTTATAATATAATAATATATTCACCTTCTCATTCACTTTTCGACTTGTTAATAACTCAACTTAGAAATGGTATTAAATACACTTTAAATAACTTCTTTAAGACTTCGAATCAGTCCCCCTTTTTATAACCTTGAATAGGAACTCAACTTTTAATTAACTTCAACCTGGGACGTCTAGTTTATAAAGTGAGATATATGAGCTTCACAATTTTTTAATAGGGCTTTTAAATAATATTTCTCAATACTTATGACTCCTTGATAACCTTTTTAATAATTCTCTAAGGTCGTGACTTATAATTTGTTTGCAAATTTGAAATTAACATCGACCTGAACTGCTTATCCTTAAAATTGAGTTTTCTCCTTGAAAAGATGCATTCGTACGAATGGTTATAACACGTTTACTGTTTTAATCGTTGCACACATAGATTTAATAATACAGACTGTACATAATATGTGCAAAATTGATAATTGAGAAGAATGTGTATGACCAAGTATTACGAATGGTACAAATTTTAAAATTATGCTATTGTACAAAGGCAGATTAGTACAGATAGTGTTCTATATGAATCAAAAGAACTGTACAATCAACAATTAATCGATTGCACAATGAATTTGTCCCATACAACACTTAATTGAATTGTACAGTGTATTAAATGAATATGTATGGTGTCTGACTTATGAATTGTATGACGTCTAACTTACGATTTGTACACCGGTTGTCTGTATAGTTGGTACGGTCGTAACTGTAGTTGTAGGTTGTACGAAAACTGTTGTTTTTTTTTAATTCCTTAACTGATTTTGATATCTGGTTTCTTCGATATTAGAGGAACTATGATTTTCTCTTCAACAGAATTTTGTAGCAGTGTTTTCTTTCAACGAAAATTATGGACTTTCAAATTTTGGCAGCGAAAATCACTTTTTTTTCATCAACGAAAAATTTCGATTTTTTTTTTTCCTCTGGTGTTGTTTTGAATGTGAAGCAAACTGATGTTTTTCTTCTGGACTTGAATTTTTTTTCTTCCTTGCAACGCAAATCACTTTTTATTTTTAAATGGCCAAAAGCCAATGCTAGTAAAAAACCCACCTAATTTTAGTGTAGCCAAAGGCCAATGGTTTTGTTTCCAATGGCAACAAAATTTGACTTAAAATTCTAGCGGACAAGAGCCAAGATCATAAACGAGGCTCTGATACCATTGTGGTGAACCAAGATGGTTCACTATGTAAATATCCAATACAAATAAGATAGTACACAATAATCCATTTAAGGATAGTAAATATATTTAATAATAATTGTATAAGAATGAATAAGATGATATTACAATGAGGATGAGGGATTCTATATATACCCAAACAGGGGTGCCCTTTCATAAGAGACATGACCTTGTTGATTAAGGTTGGTTGTCATTGATGTCAACCCTTGAAGAAAGCCCCGTAGCACAAAGGTTGGATAATGGACCCAAGATTGTTTGATGTAAAGATGACTCATTATTGTCTTGTCATGGTTTATAATAAGTAGAAATGGATGAACTCCAAAGTGGTCCCCTTATGGTGAAATCCCTCACAGGAAAACACTTTTCGGATTGAGTTATCCTAGAAGTACGGTTAGAGAACCCATGCTTATTTGTGGAATAATGAGATGAAGGTCGGTGAATTTGTCATTGAAACTATTCTAGATGGATAGTGCTTGTCATTCCATTTCTAGTGGTATGTGGAACGTCACATAACTCCTCACTGTTTGAGAGTTATGGCCTTACGAAGTTGGATGACCCTCTTATGTCATCTAGAAGCCCCAAAAGGTCAAAATGGTCAAAGTGGTTTAAGAGATTTTAGAAGGTAAATAATAAAGTGAATTTATGAGTGTATTATAATTCAAAGTGAATACAAAATAAATTATTTAAATAATAAATTTAATGGAGAAATTAGAAGTGGGTTAACCCTAAAATAAAGAAAGTGGGCAAAGTGACCTAGAAGATGTTTTTAAGGAAGCTACTTGGAGAGTATAAATAAGAGGCAAGGCTATCTTATTTTAGAAAAACTTGAGCATATTGAATACCTATAGGTGTCTAAGGTAACCAAAAGATATCTAAGCCGAATGTTTGAGGAAAGGTGAAGAAAAGAAGACTGGAATTCAAGGAAGGATAAATTCTTTTGATGATGCTTTCTAAGGTATGTTATTTACATGTCATCTCACCATTTTCACAATAACTTTTTTTCTAGAATGATTCAGATCGTGAAATTTCTATGTCGTTGAGTAAACATATCCAAGTATCTGTGGTAAAAACATCATCTTTTGGGTCGTTGTAGTTTTGGATTTACACTCCGTGGAAAATAGGGTTTGTGGCTAGTCTTGAAACTAGTAAAAAACTAGTGTTTTGAGTAAAAACATCATAACTTCTTCATAAAATATCCAAATTCAGTAAGAAAAAATGCGTTGGTTAGAGTACAGTCTGTAGTATTCTTTTTAACAATTTCATATCTATTCAACAAATATTCCATGCGGTGCATGCTCTACAAGGTCACTCTCTAGAATAAGCCAAAATTCAACAAGGTATGCCATTTTTGCTATAACTACTTTTCTGAGAGGTTCCAAGTACTGACACCTGGAGGAATTGCATAAAACACACTGAAGAACATTGTATATCAGTTTCAGATCTTTATTCATTACATGTACAAAGTTATGATTATTTCAAGTTAGGGTTGTTGACTAATCCAAAACTAGTCATGTGAGACTAAAGACAAGTTTGATGTAAATGCTAGTCTCTTGTTGTTTAAAGTTAAGGAAGGTTTGAAAGTATGTGATCATATACACCAGGTCTATTACAAAGTTATAGATCATATTTGGATGATGAAATTGATGAGGGCTTTTGGTTGAGGTACAAGTTGGGTACATGGTTGAGACAAGTAGTTGATGAGTTGGCACATACATGCGGTGTATAGTTGATGATGTTGGTACATATTGATGAGTCATAGTTGATGAGTAGTTGACACATGATTGGTACAACTTGGTACATGATTGGTTGCACTTGTTTATGGTACACGTTGATTACA
>JASDQU010686816.1:13835-24246 GCA_032191745.1 Picea mariana | reverse complement strand
AATGGCATGAAAAAATTACTCAGAAAGGGACACCATGGTGTAATTGCACAATTGTGCTCACTAGATATTCAAACATCCATATCATCTGCTCTAGGTATTTAGAGAGATTCCTAAGGGTCTTCTACCTGCTTGATATCATAACCACGTTATTCATTTGCAGTCAGGAAGTGTATCACCTAACATTAGGCCTTATAGGTATCCATATGCACATAAGAGTGAGATTGAGTGTATGATCCAAAAAATTTAAGAGGCGGGCATTATTCTACCTAGCCAAAGTTATTTCACTTCACCAGTAGTGATGGTTACAAAGAAGCATGGTTCATGGCGTATGTGTCCAAATTATAGATATCTCAACAAAATGGCCATCAAATATCATTTTCCTATTCATGTCATAATTTGTTGAATTATTAGATGAATTGCATGGATCAATTTTCTTTACTAAGTTGGATCTTCGTTCAGCATATCATCAAATCACAATGAGGCAGGAAGACATTCCCAAAACAACCTTTAGAACACATGAAGGTCATTATGGATTTTTGGTTATGCCATTTGGACTTACTATTGCACCTTCAACATTTCAAAGTTTGATGACTTCCCTTTTCACACCCTTCCTTAGAAAATTTATGTTAGTATTTTTTGATGAAATACGAATCTACAAAAAATATTGGGAAGAGCATGTACAACATGTTGACAGAGCATTACAACTTTTGGAAGAGAAACAACTTTATGCAAATCCTTCCAACTTATCCTTTGGGGTTCACGAAGTGGAATATTTGAGTCATATTGTATCTCATGAAGATGTAAAAGTGGACCCTAAAAAAAATAAATCTATGAGGGAATGACCAATTCCCAAAACCTTGAAGAAACATAGAGGATTCTTAGGATTGACAGGATATTACCACAAATTTGTCAAGAACCATGGTCAAATAGAGGCACCTCTAACAACATTATTAAATAAGGAAGAATTTTCTTGGACTCAAGAAGCAACCAAAGATTTTGAAAAACTTAAGGAGACTATGTGTACAACTCTTTTCCTAGCCACACCTGACTTCACAAAAACATTTATTGTGGAGTGTGATGCCTCATGCCATAGCATTGGTGTAGTTTTAATGAAATAAGGAAGGCCCCTTACCTTTGAAAGAATACAACTTTAAAAATAAAAAATAAAACTTACTCGAACCCATTTATGAAAAACAAATGTTGGCCGTACTACATGTAGTTAAGAAATGGCACCCTTACCTAATAAGAAGACACTTCAAATTAAAAATATATCATGATAGTTTGAAGTGCCTCTTGGAAGAACGATTATCTCCATAAGAGAAAAACAATTAGGTTACAAAGATGCTAGGTTATGACTTTGAAATTATCTACAATAAAGGAAAACATAATATTGTGGTAGATGCACTTTCAAGGAAAGAAGAAGAAACAGAGTGTTCACTATGTGTTATTTCTATTCTGCAATCTGATTGGGTGGAAGAAGAAAGGATAGAATGGAAGCAATATCAAGAGGTATGCAATATCATTCAACAACTACAAGAGTACCCCAATACATTAGATAAATGTGTATGGAATAATGATTTGTTATTGTATCATGATCACCTATATTTATGTAAGAATTCCCAACTCAAATAGAAGGTACTTTTGGAATTGCACATTTCTCCTATAAGAGGGAATTCAGATTTCTTGAAAACTTACCATAGGATCAAGAAGGATTTTTTTTGGAAGGTCTTAAAACATATGTTCAAAATTTTGTGTCTGAATGTGTGGTATGCCAACAAAATAAGGGAGATACAATCAAGATGTCAAGTCTCCTACAACCATTAGCTATACCAAGTCAACATTGGGAAGAAGTTTCAATGGATTTTATTATAGGTTTACTCATATTTGAAGGAAATACTGTCATCATGGTAGTAGTGGATCGACTGAAAAACTATGCCTAATTTTTCTCTCTTTATCATCCTTTTAAAGAAAGTACAGTAGCTGCAACATTCATGGAAACAGTCCAAAATCTACACAGAGTCCCCAAGATTGTTGTAAGTGATAGAGATCCAATTTTCACTAGAAATTTTTGGACTAAATTAATTTTTTTGTTTGCATACTCAATTGGCTCACAGTTCATCTTACCATCCTCAATTCCATGGGAAAAATGATATTTTGACTAAATGTCTAGAAGGATATCTTTGTTGCTTTGCATCTAATAAACAGACACAATGGGTCAATTGATTTCCCTTGGAAGAATGGTGGTACAACAGATCCTTCCATACTTCATCAAAAATGTCCCCATTTATGGCACTTTATGGATAACATCCTCCATCCATCACATATCCCTTGAAAGGGATTACAAAGGTTAATGAAGTGGAGAACCACATAGGGAAACAACAAGAGGTTCTCAAACTATTGAAGGAGAACTTGGTTATGGCACAAAATAGGATGAAACAATTGTTAATGTTTTGGTAGCAGCGAGAGGTATTTCCTCCTGGACAACTTTTCTTAGAGAAGAAGAAGACTCTATAAATCAAAGGAAGACCATTGAACAGTTGAAGAACACCCCGGAAGAGAAGTTGGCCCACGAGAAAATAATAAAGTGGAAATATAATTTCTAGAAAGAGAAGTCATCCCACATAAATAATAAAGAAAATATGAAGACCCATAATAAGAAGTCAGACCTAGACAGGTGCCCAGATTAGTATAAATACAATTATGGATCATTTCATTTGTACAATCAGACAATTATCCTTCTGTAGTGTGCACTAGGTAGCTAGTAGTTGCAGTTGTGGCAGTTTTTCTATTTCTAGGTTATGGTTCTCTTGGAGAGTGCACCCCACTTGGGGAAGGATATTCTTGGTGGCTCTTGGTGATCTCTCTTATGCACTGCCTCTGGAAGAGTTGTGCTAAGGTTGTGTGGTATTTCCCAGTGGCTTTGTGTCATTTACAATTGCAGTTGCAGTTACAGTTGTAGTTACCAGTTGCGATTTGTGCTAGTTTTGTGGTGTGTTATCTTGCTCTAGTGATGTGCCTAACTTGAGCCAGTTTTATGGTGATCCTCAATTTTCTACCCACGATAGGATTTGAAAAGAAGAAGAGATAAGTATTTGTTATAATGATTTCTTCATTGTTGGTTTTCTCTTGTGAATAGAGCTTGTTCATGATTGTATTGAAATATTAGAAATATTCTCTCTAAGAAAAGTTGGTTGTGTTTTTCCCCAGGTTTGGGATTTTTCGGGGATAAATCTTTGTGTCTTCTTGTGCTTGTTTATCTGTTTCTTATATATTTTAGTACATGTTTATTATGTGTTAAAAGAAGATAAAAATGATATGGTAAATCCAATGTTAACAAAACTAATGAAAAACTAACATGGAATAAGAGCGGGTTTCCTTCAGAATAGTCTGACCACTGGAAGGAAGATCGTGAGATTTGCCACATTCTTGAAATTTTTCACTACATGGTTTAATTTTGTCAAGCTATTTGAGAACTTATTATAAATTCAATTGGGACAAATTTTAGCATATATCATCTCACCTTTCCCTAGCACGTCTGCTACATCTTTCAGAATGGCTTTCTGTCAAAGTTGAATATTTAGGGTTTTAGGCTTGTTGACATTTTCTTGGACATTGAACCTTCTTATTCATATTTCTAACTTTTTCGTTTTGATGTAATGTATCAGATTAGAAGACAAATATAGATGGTGCACTCGTATATAAAATGAGGTAGTTTGCAAAAGTTTTACATTTGGCAAGAGGACATTTATCCAAGCAGTGACAATAGATCCAAAGGGATCTTACATCTAGTGCACTCAAAGGAATCCCAAGAGTTGGAGGCAGCAATGACAATGTCTTATACAATGTATAACAACTCAAATGGGACAGTAGCAGCTAGACTCCAAGTTTTCATATCAGGTTTGATATTTTATTACTGCAACTTAAGGAAGTGTTGTAACTAGAACAACAATATTTAGAAGACTATTACTATTGACTACTATTGCTATCAAAGTTTAGTAACAATTGAATATTGTTGGTACGACAATCATTATACTCATTTTTCATTATTAATAATGCACTTATTTACAAGATTAATTGATATTTTCTAGGAGATGTTCTTGGTTGTTGACCTTGTCCTAGGCAGGTTATCTTGTAAATTCCATGGAGGTTACCATGGATATGCTATTGTTCTTATTTCTTGTTCTAGGCAGGTTACTATGGAGGAGTTATTGGTCACAACACTCAAAGAGTGTTGAAGAGTGTTGTTCATATTTCTTGTTATTGTATTTTCTTTGTCTCTTGTCCCAGGAAGGTCACGAGTGATAGCTCTAAGAAGGAGCTACTGTGATGATTGTTCCTGATCTTGATTTTATTATTGTTCTTATCATAAGATTGTTGTTCTTGTCTATTATTTTCCCATGATATTTCTCTTGTTCCAGAAAGGCCACAAGTGATAGCTCTAAGAGGGAGATATAATGACAGTTTTAGGAGGAAATAAATTAGATGGTCTCTAGCTAAGACATGGAGAATATTATCCAAACATAAAGCTATGTACATGACCATACACATCCATGTAATGAAGGAGAAGAGGATGAAGTCAGAACCTTCTGGCAAGAAGGGTACTTTTGTGAGATAAAAAGTATCTCATATGGAGATTGATTGTGAGAAGCATAAGGCTTCAAAGGATGACCGTATAGATCCCTCTAGTTCATTTGATCACTCTTCATATCATCAGGAAGAGTTAGTAGATCTAGAAGGGCCTATTTGGAAACGTTGTAGTGACCAAGAAGACACCAACATGGTCTCGTGATACTTAGTAGGATGCAAAGGGCATGAAGTTATATGGAATTGATGATCCATATCATGAGGAGGAGAAGTTGACTCCACCAATGGTGAGGTAGGTGGCCCCACCAAGTACCATCTCAGAAGGTGCTATATTTTAGAAGGAATCGGCCCTCAGGTTCCAGTAGGGAGGATCAACCTCCTAATACAGTTCATATGAGATTAGAATTCAAAGGAAGTCAACAAATGTAGAGGGAGAAGATGGATCCAAGATTGTATAGACTTAGAGGGAGTAAAATCCCATATGGAGCATGTAGACTCAGAGTGAGCCTGATCTTAGAGAGAGTCATTTGACTCAGAGGGAGTGGACCATGAGAAGAAATTTGCTCCAATCACCTTGTACAATTCCACCAAGACCATTAATTTCTAGAAAGCAATAATGAAGGAATCTAATCCTTATAAAGAACATATTCCATAAGAGAAAAATGAGACAGTAGATCCAAAGATACATGTAGATCCACCCAGAGAATTTACAATCACCAGAAAGAGACCAACATGGCTTTGGAACACTTTTCAGGAAGCTGAAGGACATGAAACTCTCAAAGGCTCTTTTAGAGAGAGAAAGAGACCATACAAGTTTTCCAGCTATGTGTCACTGATGAGTAAAATCATTGATTCAGAACCTTCCACTTTTGAGGAAGATTCTAAGCAGCAAGTGTGAAAGGATGCCATTATGGAATAATACCAATCCATCATGAAGACTAATGTGTGGGAAGTGGTTTTGAGACCAGAAGAGAAATCAGTAGTGACTTCCAAGTGGATATACAAGATCAAGCATGATGTAGATAGCAGTATAGAGAAATACAAAGCCAGATTTGTGGCTAGAGGATTCTCCCGGAAAGAGGGAGAAGATTATGACAAGTCACTTGCTCCAATAGCTAGAAGAAGTGTCCATAGAGAAGCCACAAGATACAAGAGAAGGAGTCTCGTGCCTACAAATTGAAGAAATATGCGTACAGGCTTAAGCAGACACTCAGGGCATGGTATGGCAGAATAGACAATTATTTGATGAGCTTGTGAATGGTTGGCTCTTTGATATTGGATGACCTGTTTCTTACAGGGGATGAGAAGCTCACAGATGGGTGCAAGAGGGAACTCACTTCAGATTTCGAAATGAAGGATCTGGAATTGATGGGATTAGAGGTGTGGCAGAGGCCAAATGAGATTTTCCTTAGCCAAGGAAAATATATAGTTGAGATCCTGCAGATATTTGGGATGATGGACTGCAAGTCCATGGCCACACCTATGGTTACGAATATGAATCTCTTGAGTGATTCGTCTTCAGATTTGGTTTATGAAATGTGAGGTGGATAGGTGTGAATGAGACTTGTAGCATGGTCTTGGACCATGTTGTAGACTTGGGGCTATAGTCGTATTATTTCCCAGTGGATGGGTATGAATAAGACTACTAGGAGAGGAGAAACATCACAGCATAGTCATGGAGACTATGGTGGTAGTTCTATACTATTGGGCAACATGGTAGTAGTTGTGTGCTACTAGTTGATTGCTACATAGTCATGAAGACTATGGAAGTAGTTTTGTACTACTGAAAAGCATGGTAGTAGTTGTGTGCTACATAGTCGTGAGGACTATGGCAGTACTTTTGTACTATTGGACAACATGGTAGTAGTTGTGTGCTACTATTTGATTGCTACATAGTCGTGAAGACCATGGAAGTAGTTTTTTACTATTGAATGACATGGTAGTAGTTGTGTGCTACTAGTTGATTGTTACATAGTTGTGAAGACTATGGAAGTAGTTTTGTACTACTGGACAACATGGTAGTAGTTTTTCACTACTAGTTGATTGCTACATAGTCGTGGAGACTATGGAAATAATTTTGTACTACTAGACTGCATGGTAGTAGGTTGTGTGCTACTAGTTGATTGCAGCATAGTCATAGAGACTGTGGCAGAATTTTTTAGCTATCGATGGCATGGTGGTGGCCTTGGGGTTACCAGACGATTGCAGCATAGTCATAAGACTATGATAATAGTCTTGGGACTAGTAGAAGACATCTTGGAAGAATACATCCCTAGCTAAGAGGGAGTGTTGATGTTTTGGTAGCAGTGGGATGTATTCCCTCATGAACAAATTTTCTTAGAGAAGAAGAAGATTCCATAAGTCAAAGGAAGACCATTGAACAGTTGAAGAACACCCTGGAAGAGAAGTCGGCCCACAAGAAAATAATAAAGTGGAAATATAATTTCCAGGAAGAGAAATCAGCCTACAGAAAAAATAAAGTAAATATGAAGACCCAGAATAAGAAGTCGACCTCAGAAAGGTGCCTAGATTAGTATAAATACAGGGCAGGATCATTTCATTTGTACATTCAGACAGTTCTCCTTCTTTAGTGTGCACTAGGCAACTAGCAGTTGCAGTTGTGGCAATTTTTCTATTTTTGGGTTCTTGTTCTCTTGGTTAGTGCACCCCACTTGRGGAAGGATATTCTTGGTGACTCTTGGTGATCTCTCTTGTGCGCTACCTCTGGAATATTTGTGCTAAGKTTGTGTGGTGTTGCCCAGTTGCTGTGTGCCAGTTACAGTTGTAGTTGCAGTTAAATTTGAAGTTACTAGTTGTCAATTGTGCCAGTTTTTTGGTGCGCTATCTTGCTCTAATGATGCATCTATATTGCACCAGTTATGTCRTGTTCCTCGGTTGTCTACCCTCTATAGGTTTTGAAAAGAAAAAGAGATAAGTATTTGTTATCGGGGTTTCTTCACTGTTGGTTTTCACTTGTGAATAGAGCTTGTTCATGGTTGTATTAGAATATTAGAAACATTCTCTTTAAGAAAGTTGGTTGGGTTTTGCCCCAAGTTTGGGKTTTTCCCAGGAAAAATATTTGTGTCTTCTTGTGCTTATTTATCAATTTCTTACATATTTTAGTATATGGTCATTGAATGTTAAAAGAAGATAAAATTGCTATGATAAATCTAATGTTAACAAAACTAATGAAAATCTAACAACAACAAGCAGATCAACATCGTAGTGAAAGGGAATTTGAAGTGGGGGATTGGCTATTTTTTAGCTACAACCATATAAATAGATGTCCCTCAAGCAAAAAAAGGACAATAAATTAGCACCCAAATATTATGGCCCCTGTGAGCTGTGAGGTGTTGCAAAGGATTGGAAGTATAACTCACAAATTGAAGTTGCCTCCATCTTCACGTGTACATCCAGTCTTCCATGTTTCTTGCTTAAAGAAGGTAATCAGTGAAAATATCCCAATCCAAAATATTTTACCATAGATTAATGAAGAAGGTAAAATCGTATTGGAACCATAAATAATTCTTGAAACAAGGATTAAGTGGCTGCAAAATTGAGTAATTACTGAGTACCTCGTCAAATGGAAGAACCTACCAGTGGAAGAGGTGATATGGGAAGATAATTTATTCATGCAGAAACACTTGCAGTTAGTCAAGTGTTGAGAACAACACTTGTTTGAAGGGGAGGGACATGTTAAGCCCTAGAAAAAGCCCCATGTTAAGTATAAAACCCCTTATTAATCCATAGATATTGAATTATTACAATTCTAGTGTTATGTTTTTATGTAGGCTAGAACCCTTCATTGTACCCTTTCATTATAATTATACCATTTGTCACACACACATACACACCAAGAATACATAGCCTTAGGATCATCTTATCTAATCTTGTACATTGAATATATTGTAAAAGGAGGTTTCCCCCTATTCATTGATTTTTTTATCATTCTCAAGGCATTGGTTTCTAACATTAATATCATGATCAAGAAATTGACTTAGAAACAATAGATTCTTTGTTAATCCTGGAACATAAAAAGCTTCTGTGATTTTGAATTCATGATTACCAAGGGGTAAGGAAATATTTCCCATACCTTAGATACAATATGATGACTCATCACCCAAAGACACATGGATAGAATTAGGTGTATGATCCAAATTGTTGAACCAATGTTGTCTTCCTGTCATATGTTGAGTTGTTCCAAAGTCCATGTATCATATATAATTTAGAGGAGGAATGTCCTCACTAATTTATGTAGGAGAATGTAAACATCGTCAGAAGGATTGTTGTCTTCGACAATATTTCTATGTTGTTGTTGTTCAGAAACTTCTTCTTCTAACTTCAAGTGAATTGGGGCTTGTTCTTTGGTTCTTGTTGCAATCATTGCAGTGTTAACTTATTGATGCTATATGAGCTATTGGTGAACGCATTATACCAAAAATCCTTGAGTTCATCACCCATTTTCCATAGATGAGACATATCTTAGGTTTTTTTGTTGGGTTTCCAATTTAGAAGGATGGTGAATGCATGATACCAAAACTCCTTGAGTTCATCACCCATTTTCCATAGATGAGACATATCTTAGGTTTTTTTTGTTGTTATGTTTCCAATTTAGAAGGATGATTTGAGGGATTCATGGACTTCTTCACTTTCTAATAGATGTACAATGCACGATCTTCTTCTATTTCATATTTAACATTCATAGAGTCTTCTTGCTACAACATGTTGACCAAATGTTGAAAATTTGGTTTTTGATCGGTGAAATTTGAAGAGGTCACAAAAATCTTATAAGTATACGGAAGTGCTCATAAGACAATCGGCACTAAGAAATTATCCTCCAGTGTTTCACGAGGCTCACAGTTTAGCAACCCGTTGGAGAAAAGTTTCAATCTTCTCATTTGTCTCAAGCTTCAAAGAATGTAACTGAATTTGCAAATGCAGAATAAATAATGCCAAGTTTKTCCATGCATATTTAGTGGCGGTTGACACCCCAATACTTTTGTTTATTGTTTATTTTCTTGATAACAAAAGTTTATTGTCTTGATAACAAAATTTTACAGCCCGGTACATCCAATACTTTTGTTTATTGTCTTGATAACAAAAGTTTATAAAATGCTTGAAAAAATATCCACACTACCATTTTTTCCTTTTACATTAACAAATTTAAATGCTAAAAAGACAAATCTTTTACATAAACAAACTTAAATGATAAAAAGACAAATGACTAATAGTAGAAACAAATGTGACCGCAACTTTGTTGTGAAGAAATGTATGTGGCACTTAAGCTTGCAAAGAATAAATTTTGAGTTCTTGAGGCTCCTCAATATAATTATTCCTACTACTATTCCCCGAAGCCTACTTTGATACCAATTGTAGCACACATGTGCAATGAGTGTGGTTGATTATTTATTTAAGAAAATGTACATTTATATATGATAGTTTACTTAACTTAGTCCCTGTAGAATAGGATCTACAAACTATCTGTTGGCAGCCACCAATTTTGTCAAATTTTATCATGATTAAAAGTCATCAAAAAGAGATAAAATCTTTCTGTAGCTGCCTCCTCCTTACATTTATAAACATTTATGTCTTTTGGCCTCAAGGATATTTATTGGGCTAGCTTATTATATGAGTTTTTCATTTTTATTTTCGTTTGCTTTGTTTAAATTTCATGACTGCAAGCATGAAATTGAAAAAGAAACATGGCTTGGGTAATCATTCTATAGTTTGTGATTTCTTCTTTTCTTTTACCAAAGAGATTTCACCTTAAGGGGACCTATATGTTTATAAGTTTTAAGTTTTATAAGCTTATTGATTAATCCACTGC
>JASDQU010686814.1:107109-124713 GCA_032191745.1 Picea mariana | reverse complement strand
ATTTTGTAGTTCATTTATGTCCCTACGCATTTCTTCACCTTCATCAAGAGTCCAAGTAGGATTTTCTGGAGGCTTATTTGGTGTAGAATTTCCCTTTTTGGGTGGCATGTTGGCCGAGTATCACTTGTGAACCTTGATTTTGAGGTGGTTCTGCTAGACAATATTTCTTCTATTGTATCTCCCAAGTTTGAGCCCTTCTGGGTATGAAAATTTCCTTTATGTATTTCTCTGATATGTATTCTCTGTAATGCCATAGGTCTGATCAAAATTGTATGTGCCAAGTGGAATTTATGGTAACTTCCCCACAACTTGCCGATTTTTGGCCTTTCCAGAAGATCTCACTTGTATAGTATGCCTCGCACAAAATAATTGATATAAAATTCTGAAACTCACACCCAAAATACTACAAACTGTTCACTATCCAATGAAACCAGTCCCACACAATTTGGATACTCTAGGAAGAAGTTATGATTGTTTTACTCGGAACACCTTCTTGAGACTAGTCAATAGGACTAGTCAAATACCCTATCTTACACAGGGTGTATCTACAAATTTAAGATGACCCAGAAGCTGAAATTTTTACCACAGATACAATTATAATTTTTGTAAATTTCCTCTAGAGTTCAGGGTCTAAAACATTACAGAAATGTTTTTATAGAGAAAATTCCACAATGACTCATTTCAGGATGATTCCAGAACCCGATCGTGTACAAGATGTATCTCCGAAAGTATAATGCCTCAGGAGCTGAATTTTTAACCCAACGTACCTTGATCTGTCTTCTAAATACCCTACAAGCCACTCCTTCTGAAACATTGTAGAAAAAAATTTATAGCGAAAATTCCACGGTGTCTCAGATGTAGCAGCGAAACCCCAAGACCTTGAGCTCTGATACCATATGTTAAGAACCAAACATCAATATAGCATAGAAAAACCTCAGGAAAAGTACTCAATGCCTTGAAAAAGAGATAATTTCAGATAATAAGCCTCTTCAAGGGGGAAACCTCCTTTTACCCCTCTTAAATGTTCAAGTACAAGATGATTCAAAATGAAAATGTCTCCTTGGTATATATAGGAGACTAGGAGGTATAATTACAACTAATGGAATAAAGCCGACATAAATAAAATAAAATTACTAATATAAATTACAACTAATGGCCTAAAGCCAACATAAATAAAATAACATTACTAATCTAATATGCCCCAATTAAGGGGTAATGAGCCAATATTAGGGCTCACACAAGATAGAATCTGGACCCATCAATATTGGCTCCCCCCCAAACTTGGGGACATTTGGAGAACGTTGATTCCAAAAGAAGAATGGATCCCTCATCAGATCGTTCCTAATTGGGATCCCCTCTAGCAAGAAATCTCTAATAGGAAAATCAAAATTCAACAAGGTCAAGACAAACTCAGGTGGGGACATCAACCAACAGGAAGCTTCTCACTCCAAGAGGACCACATATTGGCCACGATGTCCAACATCAACGCACCTCAAGATATCTAGATCAAAAACAATTCACAAAAAATTTGGCCGAAAGTCTCTATATTTCTCTGGATCCTAAGAAAATGAAAACTACTCACTTGGGAAAACCTCCTCAAACAGGGATTTATTAGACATGCCTATTTCTTCCTCTACGTGAACAATGGCGAAACTACTGAACACATCCTTAACTTTTGTCCCTTCCCCGCAAAAATATGGGACTTGGTTGCACTCTTCTTTCACACCACTGACAGAAACAGGGAAATCCTCGTCAGTACTCTAACTCTCTGGAGATCCAATGCCTTCACCAATCCTATCGTGAATAGAGTCTGGATCCTTATCCCATTCTTCCTCCTTTGGGAAGTCTCGAAAAAGTGAAGCCTTCGCATTTTTAGAAACTCTTCTCAGGACCCGAATGTGATTTGGACAAAATTCAAACTTAACATAAAGGAAACCATTCATACTGAGTCATGGCCCTCCCCAGATTGGAAATGTAATCCCTAAGATTTTAGAATACTCCAAGAGTTTCACCTCCCTATCACAGGCCCCCCTCTAGTCTCCTCCTTTCCACTTCCCTCTATTACTTTTCCCATAACTTGCTCCCCTCCCCCTTCGGGCTTCCTTAAAGTAAAATTCAATGGAGCCTCTAAGGAGAATCCAAGTCCGACTAGGTATGGTGGGGTCTTTCACAACAGTCAGGGGAACATTATTAGAATCTATGCCTCTATAGGGATTGAAAGAAACAAATCAGTGGAACTTCAAGGCATCGAAGCATATCTTTGCATATCTCACAGGGAATGATATCAAAAACTCATTGTGGAAGAGGACTCTCAACTGATCATTAGAATTCTCAAGAAAATGTAAAATGGCACCCCTCTCAGTCGCATCACCACTAGCTAGAGACTAGAACCAACCTTGGAAGGAGTATATCACCTTATCTCCCAAGCCAATGCCATCATCCCCTCTCATGTAAAGTGGCCAACCAATAAGCTAGCCGACAGACTTGCAAATTCATCTAGGAGCATCATCAGCAAAGTGCAAGTGGAGGACAACTTAGCATCCCAGCGTGTATTTTGGAGAAATTTTGAATTTCAAAAAGAACATGTCATGAAATATTATGAAAAGACTATAATCAATGAACATCTTTAATGTTTGGGAGTAGAGCCATCACATGATATTGATGGGGGGTGTATTTTTTTTAATGTAGCTAGTTACAACACATATTTGAAGCGTTTTCTCTTATCTATCTACCTCGAACATTTATTGTAATAATCCTTAGTAGTTGGTAGCTTTCAATTTGATAGGACAACGCTAAGGTATTCAGAGGGAAAATCTCAAGGAGCTCTTTTGTATAAATAAATTGTATTGTTGCCCAAAAGAGGCTGCTGAAGAATATTGTAGCCGAGAGTTGTTGTGCAATTTAGTTGATAGTTCTTGTTGATAGTTGATACTGATGAAGGTTGAAGTAGTTGTTGATAGTTGTTGTTGAGACTCGAGATTGTTGAAGTTGTTGTAGTAGTTGTTGATAGTATTGTTGTAGAAGTTGTTGAGACCGTTGAAGCTTATCAGAAATGTATGATCCCATGTACATATCATTTGAATGAATATAAAAGAGGAGCGTTGACCCAAATGTCTAGTGTTTCTATTGTTGTGTCTATCTGAATGAATGAATGGTAGGATTTATGTTTAAATGCAATTCTATGTTATTTTCTCGTTCTTATGTTATGAATTCATTTACATGGTTGAATGTATGAATCTGTGAGAGTTTAGATAAGCTTCAATTGTTTCTCTTCACGAGCTTATGCAAGGAGTGAATATTGTCCACAAGGAGTGTGTTGACAGAGTCTGTTTCGACTCAGAAGCTCAGAAGAGATAACGTGAAACTTTTGTTTGCAAAGAGTGCATAAGTGTCAGCAAGGTGTGAGTTGACAGAGCCTTTTGACTCAGAAGCTAAGGAGGATTAACTTAACAGTATTTGCAAAAGAGTGTGAAGAATTGCTATAGGGTGTGCATAGTCATTCACAAAGAAGCTAAGTCATGGGTGAAGACCTGTTGCAAGGTGTGCAGAGGATCAATTTCAACTAAGTGTCGAAGAAAACTCTCTAAGGAGTAAAATTTTGAAGGAGGAACAAGCTCAAAAGAGATAGCAGGAGAGAAATATTTACAAGGGAGGATCCTTTTAAGATTTCACAAAGTTAATGAGAAGGATCCATTCAGGAGGGAGCGAGATCATTCAAGACCGTCATATCTGGGAAAGTTGTCCGGAGGTTAGTCGTTAAGTCGTTCGACCCTTTGGGGTTCATAGGTTTTAAATTACTTGAGGAGCGGGGATTACCGAATCCTTAAAGCCGCGAAGTAATCCTATATGATAGTTGCGAGGGGGATACATGGAAATGGATAAGAAAGTTTGTGGAGAAGAGACAAAATATTTGTGTGGAGAAAAAGTTGAGTTTGCCAAGTCGCGAAGAACGAGGAGATATGGATCATCGGATCTAGAGGGGACACATGGTGGAGATCCACTAGTTTCAGAGGAAGATTCTTTCGGAGTGGAGGTGAAGGAAGAGTATCTAAAATATTCTGAATGCCAATCTAGCAAAGGAGGTTGTTGTTGTTGATTTGAAGTGGACAGGTTTCATCAGATTGCATAGGGAAAGTTCCAACCGTAAATTGTTGAAGCAAGTGGTGCTTACTCTGTCTCTTCAGGTGTAAAGAACTTCAAGAGGAAAAGGAGTTGGAGCGTTCAGAAATCCCAAACGTTGAATTCCAAAGATCCTTTCAGGGTTCAACACCGGTTCATAGCCCGAGGTCGCATGTGGAGAGGGGATAGAAGAAGGAGCTAGCACTCGCAAAGTGAAAAAGTTTAAAAGAGTTCTAAGAAAGGGGCCTGTGGGTTCTATACGAGCTAGGCCTAAAGAGATAAAAGGGCATGTTTTAAACCCAAATGGGGTTAGCAGGGTCCAAAGGAGATAATTCAACTTAGCCTTATGAAGATCCTTGATCGGGAGGTCACACAACCCTTAGGAGGGGAGGGGGTTTGCATCAAGTAGTATACGAGCCGTAATTTGCTTGCAAATAGTAGGAAAATGTGAGAAGGTGAAAAGAGGTATTCTGATAACATCTAGTGGTATCAGATACATCAAGTGGTAGTTGTGTAAAGGAGAAAAGGTTTGTACAGTTCCTCCTAGGAGACGTGCGGAGAGCCACCGGTAGAAAATCGAGCAGTGGAAATGGAGATGAGAGAACTTCATGCAAGGTTAGACGCTATGGAGACAACGCAAAGGAGAGCACCTGATGTTGGAGACGTCAGTGATGCAAAAAGAGAAGAGAGAGAAGTTGAAGAAGCTATAGGAGAGGATGTTGTGGAAGATCTCTTATTGAAAGATGTTGTGAAATTGGGAGCTAGAGAGAAGATAGAAATCTCAATGTATGAAGGAAATTTGGACAGTGAAGAACTGTTGGATGGGATAAGATCCATGGATAAGTCCTTTTAATATCAAGATGTCGATGAGGAGAAAAAGGTGAAACATGATGTCACCAGATTGAAAGGACATGCAAAACTTTGGTGGGATGAAATGTAGGTTGACACAAGAAGCAAATGGAAGAAAAATATTAAGAATTGGGATAGAATGGTATCCAGGTTAAAAGCTAAATTCATACCCGAGGACTATCAGACAAATGTTTTCAGGAAGATGTAGAACTTGACACAAAAAGATATGACCGTAAAACAGTACATAAAGGAGTCCTATAGGTTGAACATCAGGTTTGGACAGAGAGAGAGAGATATCAACAAAAGGTTGCCAGGTATATCAATGGCCTGATATATGAAATCCAGGATAAAACCAACATGATGACAGTAAGGACAATGGAGGACGCTTATAGGATTGCTCTGAAAGCTGAAGAAAAGTTGCTAGGAAGCAGAGACAATGAAGCAGAGGTAGAATTCCACACAGAGGTAAGGCAATTTTCCATGACAAGGCACAAAATCCCAAGGGTGAGACTGAAAAACCATATAGTCACTCAGAAAGAGGAGGAAGTTCCCAAGGGAGACAGAGTGGTGGAAGAAATTCTTTTTCCTGAGGAAGAGGAAGAAGAAGAGGGGGAGAAGTGAAGTGTTATGCCTATGGAAAAATAGGACACATGTCTTGGGAATGCCCTGAGAGAAAGAAAGGAGGTGAATCTCACATTTCAGAAGCGCAGAAGCGGAATGTTGAGGTAGAATATGAAAAATATGGAAAATCTCTGATGATGAATAAGTTTCTATTGAAACCAGAGCTAGAGGTTGAAAAGCCAGTGCAGAGGAACAATTTGTTCAAAACTACTTTCAATGCTAAAGATAGAGTATGCAAGGTGATAATTGACAGTGGGAGCGTTGATAACTTACTATCCACAGAGATGGTGGAGAAATTGGAGGTGGAGACAATTTCACATATGAGTCTGTATAGAGTCTCATGGTTGGAAAAATATCACCAGGTAATGGTAACTAAACAATGCCTAGTTGAATTTAAGATAGGAGGATATAGAGATGATATTTTGTGTGATGTGATTCCCATGGATGTATGTCTTGTTTTGTTGGTGATACCGTGGAAGTTTGATAGGAATGTCATTCATGATGGGAGAATAAATACTTATACATTGGAAAAGAATGGTAGGACACACATGTTACTGCCAATAGAGGAGAAGAAAGTAAAGGAAGAAGCCAACACAAGTATAGTGATCATGAGTGGGAAGGAACTCTTGAGTGAAGTAAAGAAGGAACAAGAGATGCAGTTTGTTGTGGTGAGGAAACCAAGACTTATCCTTACAAGTACTTATATGGAGGATCTTCCTGAAGAAGTTCATGAGATGTTGGAGAATTTTGCTGACATAGTAGTGGATGAGTTTCCTAGCTCATTGCAACCTATCATGAGTATCATCCATCACATTGATATAATACTAGGAGCAAGTTTGTCGAACAAAGAAGCGTACAAATTGACACCTCAAGAGAATGAGGAGATAAAAATAAAATTTTGTGATTTTATGGAGAAGGGATTTTGTCAGAGAAAGCTTCATTCCATGAACAATACAAACTGTGTTGAGTCCGAAAAAATATGGAGGATGGTGAATGTGTACAGACTCAAGGGAAATAAAAAAAATCACCATCGGGTACAAATTTCCTTTGCCAAGGATGGATGACTTAATGGATTGTTTGAGTAGAGAAAACTATTTTTCAAAAATATATTTGAAAAGTGGATATCACCAGATAAGGATGAGAGAAGGTGATGAATGGAAAAAAACCTTCAAGATGAATGAGGCGCTGTATGAATGGCTTGTTATGCCATTTTATGAAGACAAAACTCATTTAATTGGGTTTTCTGATCTCTTCAAATGGGTTGAAGATTGATCCATAGAAGGTGAAAGAAATAAAAGAATGACCATCGCCAAGGAGCATATTCAAGGTAAGAAGCTTCCATGGATTAACAAGTTTCTATAGGAAGTTCATTAGAAATTTCAGTGGAATTTGTACACCGATGATAGATACGGTGAAGAAGAGACACAAATCTTTCAAATGGATAGAGGAAGTTGAAAAATGTTTCGGGATATTAAAGGAGAAGATAATAGAACAATTGATTTTGGTCTTGCCAGATTTGGGGAAGATATTTCAAGTAAGATGTGATGCTAGTGGATTTGGAATTGGAGCAATCTTGAGCCAAAATAATAGGCATGTTGCATATTTTAGGGAGAAGATGAATGATACTAAGAGGAAATAATCCACACATGATAAATAATTTTACGCAGTAATTCAATCCTTGAAGAAATGGAGGCACTATCTTGTACCAAAGGAGTTTGTTTTGTATAGCGATAATCAGGATTTACAATTCATAACAAGATAGAAGAAGCTAAATCAAAGACATGATAAATGGATAGTGTTTATGAAAAATTTGACTTATGTCATTAAACATATTTCTATAAATGCTAACAAAGTCGTTGATGCATTGAGAAGGAGAGTCTAATTCTGTAGGAATTTCAAGTGAAAACCTTAGGGTTTGAACACCTTAAGGAGATGTATTGTGATGATCTAGATTTTAAAGAGGTGTATGAAGCATGAGAAAATACTATGATTAGAGATAGAATCTAGTGGACAGAGTATTTGATTCAATATGGATTGTTGTTTAAAGGTATCTAGTTGTGCATACAAAAATGCTCAATGAGAGATAATATGCCGAAGGAAAAAAATAGTGGAGGTCTAGCCAAACATTTTGGCCATGACAAGACATTTGCAGAGTTGAACAGTTCGTACTATTGGAC
This sequence comes from Picea mariana, assembly GCA_032191745.1. NCBI lineage: Eukaryota > Viridiplantae > Streptophyta > Pinopsida > Pinales > Pinaceae > Picea > Picea mariana. The sequence goes on along the minus strand of JASDQU010686814.1, from coordinate 116,947 downwards.
AGGTATGAGAGTAGAGGTGAAGAATTTTGTGAACATATATAAGATTTTCCAACATGCAAAAGGAAAGAAACAAAATATTGGGTTGTATCAACCATTGCCCATTCCAAATAGGCCTTGGCATGCACTAAGCATGGATTTTGTGTTGGGTTTGCCAAGAACACAAAAGGGAAGCGATTCCATTTTTTTCGTAGTTTATAGATTCTCAAATATGGCACATTTTATCTCATGCCAGAAAACTGGTGATGCAACACACATTGCAAATTTGTTTTTCAAGGAAGTTGTGGCACTTCATGGGTTTCCCAAGAGTATTGTTTTAGATAGAGACACCAAATTTGTTGGTCATTTCTGGAGAACATTGTGGAAGAAACTGGGAACAAAACTATCCTTTAGTTATGAATATCACCCTCAAACGGATGGACAGACTGAGGTGGTGAATTAGAGTTTAGGAGATTTGTTGTGGATTTTGGTCACTAAACATCATAGTCAGTCATATCAGATTCTATCACAAGCAGAGTTTTCATGTGATGACTTAGTAAACAGAAGTACAGGAAAGAGTCCATTCCAGATAGTGTATGGAATGAAGATAAGGGGAGTATTAGAGTTAAGATATCTGAATAAGAGTGAATTCAGAAGCGTTGGAGCAGAAGACTTCACTGCAAAAATGTAGAAGCTTCATAATTAGGTCAAAGAGCAGTTGCAGAGCAGCAGTAAAGAATACAAGTGCAAAGTTGATCAGCATAAGAGAGAACTTCAATTTGCAGTAGGAGATCAATTTATGGCACATATCAGGAAGTAAAGGTTCCCAAGGGGAACATATAACAAACTGAAAATGAAGAAAATAGGACATGCAAGATCCTAAGGAAATTTGACGCTAATGCTTATGAGATAGAGATGCCAGAGGGGGTGGGTATATCACCCATATTTAACATTTTAGACTTGTATCCTTATAGGGAATATGACACAAGAAGATCGGAAGATCAGAAAAAGATCGAGTGGGAGAAGGAGATGCCTGTAGCAGAAAATCCACAGATGGAGAAGATCATAGATCAAAGAACTAGTAAATGAAGCACACATCTAGAAGCATGGAAAGTCGATGCAGGAGCTCATCGATAGGAGTCCATGATTTTTTTCCTAGAGGATTATGATGCAGGAGAATCGTCAACAAAGCATGAGTGGAGGGAAACTCAGCATCCCAACGCACATTTTAGAGAAATTTTGAATTTAAAAAAGAACATGTCATGAAATATTCTAAAAAGACTGTAATCAATGAAAATTTTTAATGTTTAGGAGAGGAGCCATCACATGAGATCGATGGGGAATGTGTTTTTTTTAATGTAGCTAGTTGTAGTATAGATTCAAAGCATTTTCTCTTATCTTTCTGTCTCAAACATTTATTGTAATAAGCCTTAGTAGTTGGTAGCTTTCAATTCGATTGGACAATGCTAAGGTATTCAGAGGGAAAAGATCAAGGAGGTCTTTTGTATAAATAAATTGTATTGTTGCCCATAAGAGGTTGCTGAAGATTATTGCAGTCAAGAGTTGTTGTACAATTTAGATGATAGTTGTTGCTGATAGTTGAGACTGTTGTAGGTTGAAGTAGTTGCTGAGACTCGAGATTGTTGAAGTTGTTGTAATAGTTTTTTATAGTATTGATGTAGAAGTTGTTGAGACTGTTGATGCTTATCAATATTGTATGAGCCCATGTACATATCATTTGAATGAATATAATAGAGGAGCATTGACCCAAATGTCCAGTGTTGCTATTGTTTTGTCTATTTGAATAAATGAATGGTAGGATTTTTGTTTAAATGAAATTCTCTATTATTTTCTTGTTCTTATGTTATGAATGAATTTACATGGTTGAATGTATGAATTTGTGAGAGTTTAGATAAGTTTCAATGGTTTCTCTTCACGAGATTATGCAAGGAGTGCATATTTTCCATAAGGAGTGCATTAACAAAGTCAGTTTCGACTCAAAATCTCAGAATAGATAATGTGAAACTTTCATTTGCAAAGAGTGCATAAGTGTCTGCAAGGTGTGCATCGACAAAGCCTTTTGAATCAGAATCTCAGGAGGAATAACTTAAGAGTATTTGTAGAAGAGTGTGAAGAACTGTTGCAAGGTGTGCACAATCGTTCACAAAAAATCTAAGTCATTGGTGAAGACTTGTTCTAAGGCATGCATAGGATCAATTTCGACTAAGTTTCAAAGAAAAATCTCTAAGAAGTAAAATTTCAAAGGAGGAACAAGCTCAAAAGAGATAGCGGGAGATAAATTTTTACTAGGAAGGAGCCCTTTAAGATTTCACAAAGTTAATGAGAGGAGGGAGCAGGATTGTTCAAGACCGTCAGATCAGGGAAAGTTGCATGGAGGTTAGTCGTGAAGTCTTTCGACCCTTCAGGGTTTAGAGGTTTTAAATCATTTAAGGAGCGGGGATTGTCGAAGCCCTCAAGCCGCGAAGTAATCCTAGTCTTTCGCTGCGAGGGGGATACATGGCAGCGGATAAGCAAGTTCATGGGGAAGAGTCGTAATATTTGATTGGAGCAAAATTTTATTTCGCGAAGTCCAGAAGAGCGAGGAGATCTGGACCATCGGATCTAGAGGGGACACATGGCAGAGATCCATCAATTTTGTAGGAAGAGTCCTTCGGAAGGGAGGAGAAGGAGGAGTATCTAAAATCATTTGAAGGTCGATCTAGCGAAGGAGATCATGGTCTTTGATCTGAAGTGGATGCATGTAGTCATATGGCAGAGGGAAATTTCCAGCTATAAATTGTTGAAGCAAGTTGTTCTCAATCTGTCCCTTTGGGTGTAAATCACTTCTGGAGGAAAAGGAGTTGGAGCGTTCGGAACTCCCGAATGCCAGAGTCCAAAGTTCCTTTCAGGGTTCAACCTCGGGTCATAGCCCGAGGTCATGTGTGGAGAGGAGCTAGAAGAAGGAGCTAGTGCCCACAAACTACAAAAGTTTAAAAGAGCGCTAAGAACAGGGCCCATGGGTTCTATACAACCTGCTACTAAAGAGATAAAAGGGCATGTGTTAAAATGAATTGGGGCTAGAAGGGTCCCGAGGAGATAATTCAACTAAGTCTTGTGAAGAACCTTGACTAGGAGGTTGCACAACCCCTAGGAGGAGAGGGGGCCTACGTCACAAACGAAGTCATCAAAAGACCCAACGATCCCATTGATTTAAATTGGAAACACGTCCTTGACTCCCAAATTCACGTTGACTATTTTGGCCTTGCCCCGGGTGACAAATCCCCCCCGTATGGAATGTCAGGGACGTAATCAAATCATCAGTTGGTCCCTGAGCCCCCCACCCACTTGGCCTCTGGATATGTGGACAACTTTCAGCCGCCTCCATCATCCACCTCGCCTCCTCATGCGGTTTAATACCCCCTGCTACTATCTCTTTCTCTCACTTGAGTGCCCCTATCCTAGCTTTCATGTCATGATTTTGCACACAACTTACCAGTCTGATACTCTTATCCTTCGCATGCAGAATTGGAAGGTGGAGAAGCAACTGATTTTTATGGTGGATACAACCCATATATATGTTAATCATGGGATAATCCCTCACTCATGGGACCTCGCGTTGGGTGGCTATTTCATCTACGTCCCCTTTTGTTTGCATTACTACTTGTCTATGGTTGTTTGTCTCTCCTGTCCCTTACTTCCCTCCACAAATTCCCTGCTGCACCTTGCGGTGGGCACTTCCTCCCCCTTCCAGCTCTTGAGTCTTGCACTCTGGCTCTCCACTTCCTTTGATATGGCTCAGGTTATCTCTTCCAATCAAGGCCACGGGGTCACCTCATGGAGACCCAGAACCTGGTTGGGTTTTCGACTAGTGGACGAGGCTAAAAATTCAACGGTCACCTATCGGTCAGTAACCCCTCCAGAAATTTAATCGGAAATGGACCTGGTCGAGGCTGATGTTTATGTTCTAATGAATTTCATCTCAGACGATGAGGTGAAGGAGACCACTAGCTCATGGGTTACTGATATTGGTTCTGTCCATGGGCGGTTCACGCAGTACCTGAAAACTGTGGACATTTATTGGCACCTGAAGACTCTAATGGGAAGAGTTTTGTTGGAATATCATGAAGCCCGCTAAGAAGTCTTCCTGCATATCAACGATGTGCAGCTCCATATCAAGCTAATCGACCACAAGTTGAACCTGATCGCTGAAAAAGATGGTCGAGATGGACTTGTCCAATCTAGACTATGCTCAGCCGCAAGTCCCAACGATAGCAGGTAGAAACATTAGCTAAGTTTTTATGTTCTTCCTTATGTATATTTTGTTAAATTACCAAAGAGTTCTGGGTTTACCACCTCTGTTTAGTAGATTGAATAAGGACAACAATACTCACAAAGGAGCTAGGAGCTATTCTTGTTTTAGTTTATCAGATATAGATATTAGACACATCAAACATTTTTTGAATGACAATGTTATGTTTTTTTGTTGGTCTTGCTTCCCTGCGGGAAATCCAGCAACAAAAAAAAATTGTACAATTTTCCCCTATCAGTAATACAAAGATTCTCAATTATAGAAAAAAAAACTCAAGATTCCAAAAATTTTAGAGATTGAAACTTCACTGGAAAAAAGTACAACGAAAATGCCAAGATAATTGATTTCATGATTAGTCACAAACCTTGTCTTGCATGGACTATATATATGAAAGTATAGTGAACCAAAACCTGAAAGTTTTACCACCACTATAATGACATGTATGTTCAGACTCCACAAAATTTCACTGTCTGAAACCTCCCACAAAAAAAATTATAGTGAAAATCTCAATATGACTAATTTAAAACTGAATTCAAGATGAGTCAAAAACCCTATCTTCCATAGGCTATATCTCCAAAAGTATAATGACCCAAATCCTGACATTTTTACCAAAGGGACTTTGATATGTCTCCTAAGGAATTTCCAAATTTAGATTTTTTATGCATCCTAAAAAACACTTTACAGTGAAAATGCCAAGATGACTCGCTTGAAGCAACAAAACCCTAGGATCGATGCTCTGAAACAAAATGTTATGATACAACACCTTAAAAATGAAAAAAAGTTAATTAATATAGTCTCGTTCAAGGCGGAAACCTAACTTAACAATATATCCAATTCAAAATACAATATGAGATGATCCTAATATGAGGTCTCCTTGGTGTGTGTGTGTGTGTGTGTGTGTGTGTGTGTGTGTATTTAAGATGAGATGATCTTAAGAGAAAGAGTGGGAGGGATGGGGTAATGAAAAATAAAAAATATCTTATAGGAGAGTGTGCACGCTCTTAGGAACATGCATGTGTTTCGATAGCATGTGCATGCTATTAGGAATGCATGGACGTTCCTAGAGTGTGTGCACGCTCTTAAGAATGCATTCACATTCTTTTGAATTCAATTTTTTTGGGCGGATTGATAACGTGTATGCTAACTTGGTTTCCTTAGATTTAGGTTCAAGATGACAAACCTAGTTGTTCGGTCTACAAATTGATAAAAACCTCCATTTTTTGAATACCTCTATATATCTTTGTCTTTGACGTTATTTTTCTATAGGATAAATAATTGAGTAGTTGACAAAACTACAGACATATATAGAGTCGGATATGCAAATTCCAAATATATAGTTTTTTTTAATTAATATCGTTTACTATTTTTAATATATTTTTGTCTTCTCATATATCAAAATACTAGAATACATACCTGCCTTATTTTTTCGGCTTTTCCATTTATTGGCTTTACCATTTATCAAATGAGTTATATGTTTCACTAGAGGAGACCAATATCTACAATCTATAAAAAAGTAAATTATTTTGATGATGTTAAGACCCTCTTGGCCTGTATGAACAAAAGGCATTGTAATTTCAAAGATATATTCACTTTGATAATTTAAAAAAAACATATAAAATTAATATTATAAATTTCCAAAAAATACGCTGCACTAGAAAAACGGGTTCTCTAGAAATATGCAAGTTTTTTGAACGAAATTCCTTTGTTAAAGTACTCAACACCTGCACAAACGAAAACATATACCTTAAATTTTGTTGGAAAAATAACATACCACTGTTATAAAAACTCAAATTTGACATAGTTATTCACAACTTATATGAATAAAAGTTGTTTATTTAGAAAGGTAATTCAATTTCCTAGGTTTCATATTCTTACACCATATTCAAATTCATTGTAAAAGTACCTTGAATAATCCCTCAAAGTTAACGTATTGTTTTTTTTTCCATGTTTGCATTGTCACTAACTTGTCATGAGAGACCATCATTATCTTGCACTCACCCTTGAGATATTAAACACAAGTGATAACATTACCTTGTTATTTCTATTATTGTGAATTTTCTATAGGTGAAAGAGTAACTAAATCTTCATAGGGAGAAAAGGGATGATAACCACAAGGCTTTAAAAAATTCCAATTTCATTAAAATTGAAATAATAAGGAAAAATCTAGACTAAGAAGCTATGAATTTCAATTATTAAAGGGTCACCAATGTTTTTAATGCTAAAAAATGGATTGAAAGCGTGAATATTGGTTTTCAAGAGTGTGAAATTCAATTCCAAAAGTGTGAATTTTGAATAATTTAAAGTTCAAAAAGTTCAAATTTTGATTCCAAAAGTGTGAACTAATGTGTCAATTTCGATTGAAAATTTGTCAATTTGGATTCTAAAAGTGAAAGTTTCAATTTCTAAAGTGAAAAATTCAATTCTAGATTGTTAATTTCAATTCTAAAGTTGTGAATTTTGATTCCTAAAGTGTCAATTTTATTATTTCATCTCACATCTCTTTTTCAAATGTATAATGTACAAATAAATGATTTTGCAGGTTTTCTTTCTTTTTTTCCCATTATACATCATGTTGGCCCATGCTAGTTTCTTTTTTTACCATTATTCTAGGTAAATATGATTTTATTACAATCCTAACTGTATAAAAATAAAATCAATATATGAAAATGAAATATTTCAAATATGAGAACTTTGTGTCTCTAATATAATATTAGAGAGTGCAAAAAATATGTTTCCACAACTTGCAACCAAAACACAAATGTGTATTAAGAAATTCAACACTTTCCATGTATTACACATCCTTGTATATAAAAAAATATGATAGTTGAAATTTATATTCTCTTAGGCTCTGAACACTTCAACTTCTATTCATATTTTAAAATAAAAGAAGAATTGAAACTACAAGTTGTTTGATGTTCAACCATATTTCCAAATAAAACAAAATTGAAATTAGAAGCTACTTGAAAAATGAAACTAAAATAAAACTATAAGCTATTTAGCTTTATAATTGTAGTGTTTTTAACATTATCAAAATATTTAATAGAATCTTTAAAATTCAAACCTAAGATTATCCTTCTTTCCCATTTTCTAATTAATCAAATATTACCTTTTATATCTTAAAATATATAAAATTCATTGTTAAAATCTCAACTCAAATCCCACAAAAGTCTTATTTTTTGAGAATTATCTCTCTGTGTTTCAATATGTTTGCATGTAAATTTGCTAAAATAAACTGAATCGAATAGAAAAAGAACATGATGATGTTAATTTTCCAAGATTTCTTTGGTAACACATTGACATCAAAGCCCAACTTCCTATTATTGTGCAATTTTGGCAGTTAGTCTAAACTCACCCATATCATGTAAAGAACAAAAATTTATGAATAAAGATTATCAATTATTCTGTAAAATTATTCTATAAATTCATGCATATAACAAACATATAAGTTATCTTAAAAATCTATTTTTTATAAAAATTACAATTTAAATAATTATATAATTTTTCTATAAATAAAAATTATATATGATAAAGTTATCTTCAAAATGTTCAAAATGTATGGGGGTAAAAAATATTTTAAGATTTAGATAATTGTGAATCTTAATTTCTCAACCACAAGCTAATCACAAATAAACTAACAAACAAAAAAAAATTATACATCACAAAATCTTATTTTACTTTTTTAAATTATATATGAAAAAAATCTTATTCAATTTTTTACATTGATCTTATTTTTTAGAATCCTCTTTCCATCTTACATCTTGCTTATATGTTTGCATGTAAATTTTCTAAAAAAACTAAATGGAATATAAAAAAAAACATGATGTTTATTTACCAAGATTTCTTTGGTAACACATTGACATCAAAGCCCAACTTAGTATTGTGCAGTGCAGTTTTGGCAGTTATTCTAAACTCCCCCATATCATGTAAAGGAAAAAAAATTATGAATAAAGATTATCAATTATTCTATAAAGTCATGCATATAAGTTATCTTAAAAATCTATTTTTTATAAAAACTATAATTTAAATAATTATATAAATTTTTTATAAATAAAAATTATATATGATAAAATTATCTGTTATAAATATATGCATAGGGACAAAGTTTTTTTTAAGATTTAAATGATTGTAAAACCCAATTTCTCAACTACAAGTTATTAATCTAACAAATCACAAACTAACAAACAAAATATATATATATATATATCACAAAACCTTAATCTAACAAACAAAAAAATTATATATCACAAAATCTTATTCTATTTTTTAAAATTATATATGAAAAAAATCTTATTCAATTTTTTACGTTGTCTTAAAATTAAAATTAGTTGTGCAGTTACCGTTTTTCTCTCTCAAAAGTTTTAAATAACAACTCACAAACAATGAAAAAGTTTTGTGATTATTACAAAATGTAAGAAAATTGTGATCAACACGGAAGAGTTCAGTCTCGATGGAGAGACATCCACGTCATAATTCACTTGGATTCGTATACTTGGATGGCGCTGTTCATCTGCCAGGCGGAGAGTCGACGAAGGACGAGCGGCGAATTCTTATAATTAGAGACGAAGAGATGAGCATTCTCATTAACTGCCACGGTCGGATAACTCCTCGACGTAATGCATGTTCTCCCTCCCTCTGCAAAACTTTCCACGATCGAGTGATCAACCTGCGCACAATAACACATTAATACGTTCAATCGATCCAACTCCAATTCCAACTCGATTATCGACGCGACATAACAAAGTTACACTACTCTTCTCATCTTACCAATACTCTAAGCGACAGCGTGCGTTGGTGGGGTTTCACGCTCACAAATCCTCCATAGCCGGTCTTATCCACATCCAGTTCCAGTGTGGACCTGACCTCGCACACACATCATATATCATTCATTCAATTTCCATATACAAATTGTCAAATTAGTTCGAAATTTATTTGTTGATATTGGTAAATCTGATATTAAATATAGGCCTGGTCTACCTGCTCTGATCCACGCACAAAGCCACCTTTGTGTCATTGTCATTAACTCCGCCCTTGAAAATCTTGAAGAAGACCGTGCTCCTTTCTCTCAGATCATCAGACGCCAACACCATCAAACCGAATCCCCTCGTCTTGTTCCGACTGCACAAGCTTTGAGCTGTCATTCCCTCCAACTCCTCCACTGTTTCATAATCGCCTCCCAACTCAAACTCTACCTCCACGTCCACCTGCACATGTAATTCATCTCATTCTTATAATCTTTCTAATCATAAAAATACTTATCTTTCTTATCTCATGTAATATTTTCTTATCTTTATCACCTGCGCCGCTCCTGAGTTGAATCCCTCCACCTTCATTACCGATTCCTTTTCCAAAACAACGTTGTCTTTCCTTACATTATACGAGCGCAACGATTCAAGCTCTGGCACTGGCCACTGAACGAGGCTTCTCCTGGTAATAGGATCAAGCCGCACAACCCTAGGAACCGCCTGCACATCAAACAGCACCTGGGATTATGATGCGCAAAGCAGAAGCAGAGCAGATGATAAAGATAATATGAGTATATATACCTGAACGGAA
>JASDQU010686814.1:64152-93669 GCA_032191745.1 Picea mariana | reverse complement strand
ATTGCAGGTCGAGGTCGAGTCTCAGTAGCAACCTGAGAAGGAGAGGGTTGAGACCGTTGCAAGCGCGGGTGCACCGAGTCCAGAAAGTTTCAACACTTGAGAAGCGGTTGAAGACAGAGCACAAGGAGTGTGTGCGAAGGACCCTTAGAGGGAATAACCTTCCTGTTCGTTGAAGAAATTGATTCAGTTGAGGCCGCACAGGAGCAAGGTGGCAGAGTAGAGAACTCTTCGCAGAGGAAGAGAATCGACGACTTGGAATCGTCGGGCAGTCTCACGAGGCTCTGTGGATCGTTGGATCTGGGGGAGGAGTAAGGCGGTTAACCCTCAGGCAGAGCCAGAAGCCCATTTCCATCGCGCATCGGAAAATCGGGGTTGACGAGTGCCATAATTCCATGCACGTCATACTCGCGAAGCGCGATCCCCCGATCTGATCGGGACCGTCAATTCCTGGAGGGGCAGGTGGCACGCATCCGGGGTGTCGGAGATTCGGCGTTCGGGGTTTCCATCAGCAGGAGAACTGGAGTCGCGGACCCGCGAGCCACGAAGTCCCGATGTGACACGGCAGAGTGGGGCCCGTAAGTCCGGAGAAGACACGTGGTGGCATATCGGAATATCGATGATCGGGATTTCGAAGGGTAAGCAGTCCACTGCCCTTCATCCACCGATTTCCCGATAGGTAAGAAGCCGATACCCGAGCGTTGACTATTGACTATCGGGGATCGAGGATCGGTGTTTAAAGAGGTAAGGGGAACATTGTTGTGAGTCTCGCAATATCACGAGGTCCGATCTCCCGAAGTACTGAAGGGAGAATCATGCGGAGTATCTCTGTGGGTAAATCATTCCCGAGGGGAATAGGAAGGGCTTGGACCCTTCGGGCCTAAGTATGAGGAGATCCTGGTGGAGCGACCACGCCAGCGAGGGCGGGTTGCGTCTCTACACAAGGGTATACATGGCTCTTATAATTATCATGGAATTGCCAATCACAGTGACCTTATGGGCTCCTTTTTCCTTGAGACTTGAGATTGATGAGGCCCTGCAAAACAACAAGTGCTTCCACCTCACTGTTTGTAGTATTATCAAGTCTCCAGGCATTTTCTAGGTCCCCCCCCGCACCTACCTCCATTTTTCCTTTGCATCTTATTATCATGACCTATGTGCTGGAATTAAAATCATGAAACTTTTGATATTGAGCTCTGGATTTTTAGGATTTTCCCTCGGGACAACTTGCTAGTAAACTATAGTAGATGCACAATATCCATGTCTTGTTTTGTTTTTTGGAAGGCACCAGATTCATGTTAGTGTTTGGTTGTACTTTTAATCACTATATTGCACCTCACAATTTTACTAGATAATTAAAGCCATCGGGTATCTTAGTTCATGTGTTTTTCTTCTGTGTTGCCTTGCATTTAGATATTTACAAAAATTACCTTTTTCATTAACACCATTGATTTCTTGTAGTTATGATTTGTATATTCAATTTTTCTTTGTTTTTGATTGATCTTGAAGGTAGTCAAACTAGCAAATAAGATGGTATAGTGGGTGAAAATGGGTGGATACATTGTTTTTAGAGAATTATGTTTTCATCAGTCTAGAGATCATAAGCGTGAAGCTAACCCAACACATGATCGATAACCAAGATTTTACCTTAAGGCATATTCTCAACCTCTCTTTATGTTTGATCATTAAATTCTTTTAATGTGCGGTACAAGGTTAGGAATATATACTTGGCAATTATATAAATTCACATAAAATGGGTATAATATTATTCTTTGAAAAGATCATGGAATCAGGTTTTCCAAGAGTGTCTTGTGAAGGATGTTTTTGGAAACCTTTCAGAGTTGTCCCTTGTTGGCTGCAAATGTGTTGGGGCTTATGTAAGGAAAAAAAATAATCAAAATTAGGTCATCTTTTTGTGTACTTGTTCGTGCATGTCTATTTTGTTGTCCTACTTAAACATGTTAGCATTAATGTTGACTAGACAAATGAATGGAATCTTGAACACACTTCTTGCAGATTTGTTGGCTTTGGTAGAAGATTAGCTCAGTAGATGACAAGGGTTTTCAACGGTTCTTGGACAATGTCGAATATACTGTTATTGAAATTTTGCGGTATGAGCGAATATTTGGAGAAGGTTTTGTTAGTAAAGGAGGAATAGGTATGAGCATATGCTTGATGTAGTTTCTGAAATTAATTTTCTATGGAGACATTCAACATTATCTATATTACAAAATGCAATTTTCTAGTCCTTTTGTTCTCATTTTAATGAACTACAATAATGTTTAGATCTGTGATGAGTATCAACAAATGGTTCATAAATTTAGTTGCTATGCAGAGACTACAAAGGAATTTGTTGGGAAACTTGAGCTCAAGGCTGGTCAAAAAGTCCTTGATGTGGGCTGTGGAATTCGACGAGGTGAATTTTATATGCCTGACACCTTTGAAGTTGAGGTTACAGTTATTTACCTTTCTATAAACATGATTTCATTTTCTTTGGAGAGGGATATTGGTCGACAATGTGCTGTTGAATTTGAGGTTTCAGACTGTACAAAAAAGGAATATCCAGAGGGTACATTGGATGTGATTTACAACTGGGACACAATACTTCATATCCAGGTCCATATTTTCACACATCATTGTCATACATCTAGATTTTATTTCCCATTAATCTACTCCAAGAATTTTTTGTTATTGACTATTAATCTAGCATACATACATTTTATATTGCTAGAAACGTCATAATATTTGTTTCATCAAAAATACCATCAATATTTGTAAACTTTGGTATGTGTTTTACCTTGTGGTTATCACACATGCTAAATTAATTTAAAATTTTTCAGGATAAGCCAACTTTATTTCAGAAATTTTACAAATGGTTGAAGCTTGGAGGTAGATTGCTCATCAGTGATTACTGCAAAGAACATGGAACAACTTCCTTGAAATTTCATGCATACATTAAACAACATGGATATCATTTACATGATGTATATGCATATGGTCAGGTGTGACACTGAAACCGTTCTGATGTATCACGTGCAATATGGTTGCTAGAAGTTGCTTCCTGACAAAAAAATTGAAAAATTTGTTTGTTACAAAAAAATTGAAAAATGTCTGATATTGGGTAATAGATCAGTGTCATTGTGCAACTAGGTCACTCTAATATTGAGTGAAAATAAATCCATAGTATCGCTGGATTCACTAGGATTTGTTTCAATTCCATTTTTTATCTTGAAAAGTTTGAACAACACACAGACAATCTGTTGATGGCCAAGATTGTGATCTATGTTGCCCCAGGGTTCATGGACCCAAGGGAAAATTGAACATTAAAAAATATAGAAATTAAATATCGAGGACTTCTAGCTCCCCCCTAGAAACTTGAAAGTTAATCATGGTTTATGTTGTTTAAGAGATAAACATTTGAATTGCTTGGATATATGTATGAACCATTTTTATGAATTTTAATTTGTATCTTCTATGATTATAATACTAGATATATTATGCAATAGGTTTATCTTTTAAATTGATAATCGAACTAAATCTCTATAATTTAGTTTCTTTCTATATTTGAATCATAATTTTTCATGTCATCTAAATTTACCGTAGTCCAAAATATTTTATATTGCATGTTATAAATATGCCAGCAAAAATTATATAAGACCCTAAAATTTTTCATTAGACTATATATACGTTTTTAAGAAAAATGAAAGAAAAGAGGAGAAGATCACCTCTTCAAGGCAACAAATGCATCTTTTGAAAACAAATAACTGCTAGATAGAGAATGCTTCTGTCTGCTGTAGGTAATTTGCTTCTGTGCTAATATTTAAAGGGATCTGTTTGGTGAAAACATTGTAAACCTTTTGGCTTGATGCTTTTCACAACAACAACATGACATGAATATAGTGAGTCAATTATGTCCAATAGAAATAAAAATGTTGTCAAACATTTATTTCTTAAGGGCATTTCTTACAAGGTTCATTTTTTAAGCCAAAGTCTGCATGACAAGGTTTTTTTTACAGGTTTATTCCTCATGCCATATGTTTTTACAGATCATAGTTGGATGTCATGATATATGTATTATGCACTCCCATATGGCTAGTTGTCAACCTGTAGGCCATCATTTTGTGTTGATTAGTGACCTGGCGAGTGCCATTTTAACTTTCATAAATAATATTTTTTTAATAGAACTTTATAAATTTTGAATACTCAACTTTCATAACTTGAGTTTATACTTACATTGTAGTTTAGATCAAGGCAATGACTGAAACTGGTATTGTCCATTGAGGCATATTGGCTGATTCACATGGTATTGTGGGCATTGGGATGTCATTGGCCAGTTCTTGTTAAGTGGATTTCCATGGAGGCTAGATTTTGTACTCGTCTGTATTTGGGTGGTTTTATATTTTTATTTGAAAATGTGGAAATTTATTTTGTCTACCTTTAACTATGTACAATTTTATTGGGTGATACATGTTTTTGATTGTCATTTAAAATCTTACAATATCCTATATATGAACCATATGCTCAGGGATGTTGGATTTGATGATGTTGTTGCTAAAGATCGCACAAATTAGTTATTTGAGACCACTTTATGGTTTTGTTGTGAAGTTTTGTTCTGTATAGTTTATCTTAAAAAACTAATTATATAAACATAGTAAAAAAATTAATAATTTGTGTGGTTTGCAGTTCTAAAAAATAATGCAGAAAGAGCTTTCTTCTGCAGAGAAGGATAAGCATGTTTTTATTCGTGATTTATCAGAGGTAAGGCTTAATTCTAACTTGTCAATTGTAGGTAAAGAGTACTACTAACTTATGATGGAGTCTAGTAGTCAATGATGAGCAGAATTGCCAAAATCAATGAATTATTTGTGATTATTATCCTAATAGAAATCAACTTTGACATAAGATGCACTTGTGAAAATGTTTGTAGGAAGATTACAAATCAATTATTGATGGGAGGGAGGAAAAACTAAAGAGGAATTCACAAGGTGAACATAAGTGGCATATTTTTCTCACTAGAAAGGGCTTCTATTGCAACGGGTATCATTAATATGGTTAAACTGGGACTCATCATTGTGCAGGAATCTGCCTACGATCAACATACATTCTTCTTATATATGGTTTCATAATACTTATTACTACAAATGTTGATCCTATTAAGCTACTTATGTTACTTTTCATTTAATATAATAGATAATGTTACTATATATATCTAAGTACATTGACTGACTTCAGCTGCGAAGATTAATAATTTGATATTATTAGTTTCAATGTACAATTTAATGTGAGTCTATGAAAACTAATAGGCATGAAATGCGTTATGATGTTTTTTTAGAACAAGTGGCACATCAGTGGCTATGTCCTTCCTGATAATGAATTTGGGAATGTTATGGAAAGCATTTATTAGTGTTGGATTATGCATTGTTTTTCCACATTGATCTTTTAGAGGACCAATTGGGTTCTTTCAAGCAAAATCTCTTTATTACAACAATATTGACATCTCTGGAGCCATTTTGTGTAATAGATGCATTAACTTATGTTGCAACCAAAACATAAATATAGAATAATAGTGTAAATACTTTGAGGTGCAGATCAATAAAAAGCTTCCGCTATCATTTTTCAGTTGATAGCAGGTTTAATCACAAATTAAGACTACAGGCTTTAGCAGTAGATTTAGCCCACGAAATTCTATAATATCCTAAATAGGTCCATCAAAAATAAAATTGTAAAGTCCATGCAACAAAAATAGGTCCATAAATAGGAACAACTCTGTTACTTGTGTTGTGGGAACAACCTGATTGCTCATTACAGGAAGAACAAGAAATAATTTTTTCATTATGGTTTAATTAATAGTAAAAGTTTGTAGTTGTTTATGCCCATCTTCCATATCATAAATAGGTCATATTATCACTTTGTAAATTCCCAGAGGTTGTTATGAGGTAGGAAGAAACTTATTAGAGGTAACCTTAACCAACTGCTTTGAAACTGGAAGCTAGCCCTACCAGTTTCAGAGAGGGATATCTCTTTGAGTTTTAGCTTTGTTTGAGTTTTCAAGATTTTAGGCTAGTTAGAAAGAATATAACTGAGTTGTTTGTATTGTTTCTGAATGAAATGGTTGAATATCACTTACGCTTCCATTGGGCTATGGGGTCTATTTTTAAAAGATCGAAGTTAAAGACAACCATTACAAGATTCGTTTCACAGGGCGAGATAGTGCAAATGTTGGATTCTTTAGGAATGAAAATGGTGTATTGCTGAAAAGGTGAGATATCAGTTAAAACAAAAAAGAATTTAATAATTTCTTTGTTATAACATCAGAGGAAAAACATTTAAATCTATAAAATATTAAGAACATAGTACACAATGGTAAATTCTGCAACTTTAACTTCCTTTAAAGATTAGATTCAGAAAGACAATATGATAACTAAGAAGGAAAAACATGTACGCAGACGGAGGGAACTTCACCAACAATTGACATGCAGGAATCCTGTGAAACTTCTCTTTGTATTACTGGAATAACTTCTTGATAAAAATTCCAGCAACTAGAGCTTGCTCGGGTGTAAAGATCAACAACCCTCGATACTTCTAAGTTGGAAATATTTATAATAAAAGTTACAACGACCATGTCATTAATGATCAGGATGTGATGGAGTCTCAGTCTAACTAACTAACTAAAAAAATGCAAAAATGTAGTAACTGATGACGATGTGTCAAATATTTCATGTTAATTTCGGGGAAGACTGTTGGCGAGTTATTCAGATGACTTCGATTGTGCTGGACGCTGAGATGGATGAGGCTTTACCTTTACTCGATCAATTCGCACAGGTCGCCCCATCTTTGTGGGCTTGGGATGGCAACTTTCAACAGCCGGTGGTAGAATTCGTCCATCTTGGTGCACTTAGCAAAAGTTGGCTTGATGAGGAAAATGTATTTAATTTCATGTTATATACTATGGTCATTTTGTAGAGTCTCCAAGAACGCTTTTCCCATGATGCTACCTTGTATATCTGAAAACTTGGAACTGTCTTTTGCCATGGTAGTGATATTTTTCTTGTAATCGGACAAAGTCATCAATTTATCATTCAAGACCCGTAGAACGGGAAGACCCTTTTTGTGTAAGGCTTCAGTCTTGCTAAAAAATATCTTAACTCCAATGTCCATGTTTTGAGCCTTTTCCTCCAACTGCAACATTAATCCTCTTTTAGTCAACACTCTTTTTACTTCGAGGATAGTCTTTGTTCTGTCTTTGACTTTCATTTCTTTGCGCACTTCTTTGGTTTTTGAGTTCAGAAACTTGATGATCTCATTGGTTGCTGAGGGAATTTCATCCAATTCTTTTCTTATCTTGTCAATGGCCTGTCAGATCTTTAACAATAGATCATGTTGTTCAAACATGATTTGCACCATGTGCCAAATCTCGTGTATGGAATTAGAGATATCTATCCAGATATTTTCCTTAGCCTTTGCTAATGTCTTTCCTGCCACTGTTTGTTTCTGGAGCTGTTGTATTTCCTGCATAAGCTTATCTGCTGCCTCTCTCTCAACATTATATCTTGTTTGGAAAGAAGATTTGAGTTCCTGGAGATTTCCGACCTCCCTTTTCAACATATTAATCTCTGTTTCTTACGAATTCATTTCCTCCATGGACTTTGCTAGCTCCACAATTTTTTCCAGTGTTGTCAATGGGGTTGTTGATGGAATTTTTGCACTAGTGGTTGTTGGCATAGCTGTTGTATTGACTTCTGCTATGGAAACTTCACTCAATGGAATGAATTCCATCGGGGTTGATTGTTCCTTCTCTTTCAATAACTTTTCCAACTCTGCCTCCATTTCCCTGATCTGTGCATTTTGCTACATGATAAGTTTCAACGATTCTTCTTTCTCATTTTCTTCGTCGGCTATCTCTTTGTCTTGTGAATCTTTTGTTGATGGCAATTTCAACTGTTTTCTTAGAGATGCAATGTCATCGTTATTTTTCTTTATCATCTTCTGAGCTTCTTTTACATTTGAGGGATCGGACCTGATCTTGAGCACCAACTCCTCTAAGGATTTTACTCTGTTGTCTTTTGCAAAAGAGGATATATTTTTCAACTTCAATTGGGTCTGAACATTGCTTAAAGATACCTCTAACTTAGCTACAGTAGAGGAAGCATGTGTTAATGTGGAGAAGACCATTTCTCCAGTCTATTTAGTGTCAAAAACAATAGTTGACCTCTTGTAGCCAGTGATCTCTTTGGGGTGAGGCACCTGTGCTTGCAGGAATGCCAGATGAATTCTTCCTTTCTCTGTATCAAAGGCTGACAATAGTCTGTATTGTGCTATGGAGGTTTGCTTCCAAAACTGGGAGTAGGTGCTATTAGTCAACATCTGGTTCTTCTTTTTAATCATATCATATTTCTCAAAAATTCTTACAAGTGAAGATCCTTGTGGAGTTTGGGTGGTCACAACTATCTCTGTTTGTTTCTTTGAAGAAGAATTGGATACCACTTGTTGTCTTCTTTCAATCGTTGTGGCAGAGTAGGGCTCTTCCTCGCCAGACATGTGAGTAGCATGAGTGGTTTTGGGTTTCTTGTTGTATACCTGAAAATATTCTGTTGATACCTTAGTGATTGAAGGTGAATCATCCTTTATTGTCCTTTTTTCCTTGGGTATCTGAGGAGTAGCAGTCTGTGAAAATGAGACTGAAGGAACTTCCTATTATTCATTGTCTACCAAAGTATTTTCCTTCTACTCTATTTGGTTCACATACTTTTCAATTTCTAGTTTGAGGACGTGAGCATAAGGTGAGCTCTTGTTTTTGGATCTCATCTCTGCAATGATCCCAGCCGGATCATAGTGCCAAATGAAACTAGTGCTGAACTTTATTTCCTGCAGTAGTTTATCTGTCTCTTCTCCAGTAGCTCGATTGTTCCAAATAAACGATCCAATTTGCCCTTTAATCCTCATTTTTTGTTTTTTATTCAGAGGAACAAAATGAATGTCATCCAAATTTATCATCTGACGGATATATTCTAGTGCAAATATCCGGACATGCACATAATTAGGTAGTTTATATGGAGCCAGTTCACACTCGTACACTCTGATTTCTGTATGATTTTGGTATAAGAACTAGTCGCCAATCTTTGTGATATCTAAAAGGTGCATAACCCTTTGGATATCCTTGTTTATCCTCGGCTTTGGTCTTCCATTGAGCATGCCTACCATTGGATGATAGAAAATCTCGATGAATTGTTTGAAAGTGAACTCAGTTGAGCTTCTCTTGAGCAACGACATCCATAAAGTGACTACTTGAGGTTTTCCTTCCTTGTCCATCTTCTGCATGTGAAAGGAAAATTTGTTCGCTTGATAGAACATGAACATGTAGGCCACTATTGAAGAATACCAGAACATGCCTTCTGTAGGGAAATTTTCTAGTTGGTCGTGCAGGTTCTCGGCCAAGAAACCGCTGTAGTTGAAATGGGTGGCCACTTTCTCTTAAGCAAAGAAAATGGATAGGAAACCTAAGATAGGTTCATCCACCTATTTTTCCAAGAAATAAACGAGAAAACTACACAATGTCGAGATAATCTGATTTTCCTTTTCGGAAAATATGGATGAGTGATAGGGAGGATTATTATTGGGGAATTGGGCATCTTGTGGAAGGAACAACTCGAATATTTGTGCTCTTTGGGGAAATGTCAGGTTCTGATACAGTTCTGTCAGAATTTCAATTGTGAGGGGAGAACGAGGTTCGGCTTTGGGTACTTGCATCATATGATCGATGGCATCGAGTGAAATAAGCAAAAGGGTTTCTCCAGACGAAGATACAATGGCTCTCTGATCAGGGAGGTAGTGTGATTGCACTTGAGGGTGAATTCAGGAAAATGATAGACTTGGGGAAAAATATACAGCGGGAGATTTGTCTGCCAAAGCCCGATTTCATTGCTCTGATCGATGAAGGTGTCTCTAAGCCATGACAGCAGCTCAGCAAAGTCGAATTCAGACTTGTTTTCTGAGATTAGATAGACTTTGTTTGCTAATGGGATCTGGGCAAGATCGACAGGAAATGGGAGAAAAGGATTTTCCTCTGCATTTGATTTTTTACTTTTGGGCGCCATTGATTTCCTCCAGTACCTACACACTGAACACATGCTAGTAGGAAAAAAACTTTGGTTGGATGAGGTGTTGCAAAGGATAAATAAAATGAGTCTTTGATATGTAGGGAGTGGGAGTGGAATGGGAACTGGCCGAAACGGGGTTGAATTTGAGTGAATGGGTATCTATTCGGCGAAGAAGGACATGTCAGATGAACAATGGGTATGTGGCTAGTCATAAATGTGTTATATTCTTTGCACGAGTAGTAGTGTATGAGCGCCTGTGTCGGGCATGAAAGGGGGTAAGAGGGGGTGCAGGGGCAACGCCCTCGAAATTTTTTTTTTGGGCCGACATATTATCACCGGGCCGACATATTTCCGGGACCACATGATATTAGGTGGTTTTCGGCACATGGTTTTTGCCGATGGTTTTTTCTATTTTCGGTTAAGGAATTAGGGTTTTGGACTAATCCAGGTCATTGGGTTAGGGTTTTGGATGCCACTGGCTCCTATATGTATATTGTATTGTTAACAATGTAACACAATGTGTATCAATATAATATATGCTGGTTTTCCCGGTTTGGGTTTCCAGGTGAAAAATCTCTGTGTAATTTTCGTATTTGCCATTGTATCTTTTCTATTCTTTTCTGAATATCAGTTTGCAGTAGATATTGTACAAGGTTAGAATTTACAAAATGGCCAACGGGTCATTTAGAGCGTGAGAGGATGAGGTGAAGGACATATGACATATGAAAATGATTGACGTGCAGAAAGGTGATTGGGAGATGAACGGACAAGATATGACATGTAACGGTTAAGAGGATGGGATGTGATGATGGGGTCGTGACGTGGAACTTGCAAAGGGTGGTTGAGAGATGCGACACCTCAGGATGGAAGTGGTGAGTTGGACAAATGGTAGGCTTCAAATATCTGGAGAAGGGGAGTTAGGATGCAATGGGGTGATGCCATGTTGGGATGGGGCCCACCTGGAATTTACTTAATTCCAGACCCCCCCGTCACCATTAAAGTTTGAAAGGTCGGGGGGGGGGTCCGGGATCATTTGCATGACCATTGATCTGGGAGAAGCTGAATCTGCCACTGATTTAGGCGCGTTCTTTAAACACCATGTCAGACCACCCCCCATCGTTAAAGGTAGAATGGTCGGGGGGGTTTGGAATCTCTTATGGACCATCCAATTATGCGCAGATGGGATAACCGTAGATCTGAGCATGCCTTTTAAATATATTTTTGGACCCCGCCCACCGTTAAAGGTCAAACGATCGGGGGGGTGGGGTCCATAATCTTCTGTGGACCGTAGATCTGAGCGCCAAAAACTAAGTCGTAGATCTAGGCCTGATATTTAGTCTCCAAGGTGCAATTTAATATATGATGTCGAACTTAGGATAAATGACTTTTTGTGGGTTTTGCGCGTAGCTTCTTTTTCTTTTTATCGCCATGGGGTTAGAAAAACATTTCATTATCAAAATCTTGCACTTTCCATCGATCATCTTACACATTTTATTGAAATAAACCAACTAACCTATGTCCTAACCTACTCCTTTGCACCCTTAGCCAAGCTTAAACTGTTGGGCTAAGAAAATACTCTACCTAGGGGATATTTGACCAAGATTAGACTGTTTGGTCAAACTTATTCACTAACTAACCTGATTACTTGGCTAAGGTTAGACAATTTAGCCAAGCTTATTCACTAATACTAGGTACTTAAATTCAAAATACTTGACCATGTTTAAATTGTATGGATCAAGTCATTGTCATTTCATGGGGCTTTGATCCATTTTCTTTTGCCCTCTTTCATTTTTTTCATTTTTTCTTTTTCTGTTTCTTTTCTTTTCATTTCTTTTTTTTTTGGAATGCAACACCATCTGCAAGTCAAAAACACTTAAGGGACAAAAATTACAATCAACAGTTGATCCTATATAATTATAGGGTTATAATAGGTCCATCAAAAATAAAAGTGTAAAGTCTGCAATGATCCACTTGCAGTTTGATGACTTACTCATTGTTTTCATAATATAATCCCTGAATACTCATGATTCCATCATGCTCTGTCCAGACAGAATTAGAGGAAAAAACATCCACTTCTTTGTCATCCTGGATGCCATACTTGAACCATGCTTCTTCTAGCTCAGAAAAATCATTATCATAGTCGATATGTAGTTGTTCCTTTTGGATAGCAGGGGTAATGCTGCATACTTTATCTTCTTCATAAAAAACCAAACCTGTATTGTGGTTCTCATCAACCAACAAAGGAACAAAAATGTTATTAGATCGATACCCTTTTTCTCCCAAAAGAGTGACGTTCTCACTATCACCATGCACATCAATATTTCTATCCCCCTGATCTTCATGGTCATAACTGTCATAGAGAGGACTATTTTCAGTCATATGAAGTTGGATTCAACTGGAGAAAATTTGTACACCCTTAAAACTCTTCATCTATACCCAAATCTAGGTCCCTTTTTTATAGCTCTGGAACAATAGAAATTCTAACACCACTGCTCGCTTCACAATTTAGGATAATTTTTTCAGTGTTGATCTTTAGAGTAGTGTATTCATATAGTTTGAGACAGAAAAAGGGGATATGTTGACATTTTTGAGATTCAAGGGGATTCAAGTTTAGCTTCAAATTCCAAAAGGGGATATGTTGACATTTTTTAGGCATACCAACTCAAACACAAGTGACAAAATTCATTTATGAGTCCCAAATATGAAAACATTGATTAAAAATATTTCTTACAAATAAGGAAGATTTTTCTTCCTAGATTATGAAAACTGCCAAGATGAGGTCAAAATAAGGACTCCAACCACTCATTATGAATATCTCGGTGGATATTATGCTTAGAAACAAAAGTTTCAACAAATTGATGTCAGAAGGAAGAGTTATAGATTTATTAAGGCCAAAAACCAAGGGGTCCTATAGAAACTCATTTTAATTAAATTGTAATGATTTATCATGGTTGCTCCAATGTTAATTTTGACCTCAATCTCACTCATGAATCTTAGTGTTGGTTATGAGGCATGAACAATTGAGTTTCGTGTCTCAATTCAAAGGCTGAAGAGCCATGAATGTACTAGAGATTGAACCACTCCCTATGCATGTCGATGAGATAGAAAAGTGTGTAAATGAACCAAACATCCATGAAAATTCCATTTTCAACAAATAAGATATACAATATGAAAAAATCAATTGAGATATCATCTTGTGGATAAGTTATGGAGTTTTTCTCAAGTCTAGGAGTAGATGTTTGTTGTGCATGCCAATTTGAGGAAGAGACTGTAAAATTTGATAGCTATCTATAATTAATCATTTTGTCTACTATCTAGGCTATCTTGGAGATAAATGCTTCCATTATCTCCAATCTCTCAGTCTGGATAGCTAATTTTTTTTCTAATTTTTGGTAGCTCCTCCTTCAAGGAACTATTTTCTACCTCAAGTTGTCTCTTTTTGTCAATGCACTACATTCTCATGATTTGGAATTTTTCCTACAAGTTATAAAGTTGTTGCTCCAAATCATTTTCATTTCTTTGTACTTACTCTTCCTTGTCGATATTGGCCTCTACTAGGCTCTTCCATTCAAGGGATCCATCCCTTTCCTCCTCTATCTAATTTAAGTTGCATCACATGTCAAGGCAAGGTTTGTCAAGGCAAGGCATGTTGATGCAAGGAAAGGCATATCAGGGCAAGGTAAGGCAAGGAATGTCAAGGCAAGTCATGGCATGTTAATGCAACAAATGGAAAGGAAAGGCAAGGGAATGCATGGAAATGTAAGGCATTGAAAGGCATGTCATGGTAAGGCATGACAACGCATGGCAAAGCATGGTATGTCAAGGAAAGACATGTCAAGGAAAGGCATATCTTGTCAAGTCAAGGCATGTCTTGTCAAGGCAAGGCATGTCAAGGAAAGGGAAGACATGTCAAGGCAAGGCATGGATTGTCAAGGAAAGGCATGGATAGGCTAGGCATGGCATGTCAAGGCAAGGCATGTCAATGCAAGGCATGGTATGTCAAGGCAAGGCATGTCAATGCAAGGCATGTTGATGCAAGGAATGGCATGTCAAGCCAAGGCATGTCAATGAAAAGCAAGGTATGCCAAGGAAAGTCATGTTACTTTAAGGCAAGGCATGTTGGGGAAAGGCATGGAAAGGCAAGGCAAGGAAAGGTAAGACAAGGAATGTCAAGAAAAGGCATGGCATGTCAAGGCAAGGCATGCCAAAGAAAGGAAAGGCTTATCAAGTCAAGGAATGGCATGTCAAGGCAAGGCAAGACATGTCAAGGCAAGGAAACACATGTCATGGTAAGGCATGGTTTGTGAAGGCAAGACATGGCAAGGAAATGCAAGGCATGGCTTGTCAAGGAAAGGCATGTCAGGAAAATGCATGGAAAGGGAAGGCAAGGCAAGGAATGTCAAGCCAAGGCATGGCATGTCAAGGCAAGGCAAGACATGCATGGCAAGGATAGGAATGGCATGTCAAGGCAAGGAATGACATGTCAAGGCAAGGCAGGGCATGGCATGTTAAGGCAAGGCATGGCATGTCAAGGCAAGGTAAGGCAAGGCTAGGCATATAATTTTTGTATGGTCTTTACTAACGTTTATTAGAATTGTTGAATGTTTTACATCATTGAAATGGCATCTTACCTGTAACTTATTTGATATCTTATTATCGTATGTGCACTTTGGTATGATGTAATATGATTATCATTTCATTTCACATGTTGTAATATTATATATATAAAAGAGAAATTAACCATGTTTTTAAGCACACATAATTTGTTAACTATGTCTTAAAAACATAGTTACCAAATTCGAAGAACCGCTCTCTTCAACATGTACTTTATTCAATATTCTAAAGGATGGCGATTGAATGAGAGGTACTTTCTAGGAGGGCATATTCAGACCTCCAAGTACTTTCTTCAATAGTCTAAAGCTAACCAAACACATTTTTCTTAGACTTCACTCTCCACATTGAGATTCCTTTCCCTAAGTCCTCGCAATCTTAATTGAGGTAAACCCCCTTTAGTCGGAGGAAAGTTGGATTTAAGTGAAAGAGGATTGGTGAGGTGACAGGGGCCTTCCCTCTAATTTATACATGATTTCACTTGAGATTTCAGAATTTAGCTCAACAATTGCGAGTTCGTGTGATAACGCACCAGAGACATATCCTACTGATCCTAAACCTCATTAGACAAGAACCCCTTTACCATTGGAATCTAGTCCTCCTCCTCAACCAACCTTTCCTAAGACAGATGATATAGATTTAAATATTGATATGTCTAGTATCTTAGCAAAGGTTAATGTACCAACCCTTTCAGTATTGATATTGTATTTTTTTTTAAATACCTACAACACAGTCGCTATTGCGATGTCTTGGAGTATCTCTCCCATAGAAACCACATCAGAGTTCATACCTATTAAAATCGCTCTTTCCATGTCCTAGACATCTCTCTTGCCACATCCCAGATGTCTCTCTTTCCAGCTACATGATGTCTCTCTTGCCACCTCCAAGATGTCGCTCTTTCCACCTCCAAGAGTGTCACTCCCATACCAACCATGTTGGAGCTAATACCTCTTAACGTCACTCTTGCCACCTCCAATACATCTCTCTTGCCACCTCTAAGATGTCTCTCATGACACCTCCAAGACGTCTCTCTTGCCACCNGTCATTCTTTCCACCTTCAAGTCGTTGTTCTTGCCACCTTCAAGATGTCACTCTTGCCACCTCCAAGATGTCTCTCTTTCCACATTCAAGATGTCTCTCTTGCAGCTTCCAAGCCATCTCTCTTTCCACGTCCAAGATGTCATTATTGCCACATCGCAGACATGGAAACAAATACGAAATATATGTCATCGGAAAAGCGACGTCATGTGAAATGAAGTTTGAGGGGGTCCGCTATTTGTCATTCTCCCGACAATATAAAGTGGCAATTGCATCGAACACACCGTAGGAATTTGAACCAAATGCACTAGTGTCTCCTTATGCTCAACGAGTTAGTTTCCATTGGCATATTTTATTCTTGTGATTCGATTGTGGCGACGACGTTGAATCATAGATCTGTGGAAACATTTGGTGTTTTTTTCCCCTTCTTTGAGCCAACGAACTCGAGATTTTTTCCTCCAAAGTATTTATTCCTGGGAGTCTCTTTCACTGAGATGAGTTTGGATGTTTTCTTTTCCTTGGACAAGTTGATTTGTTCTTCCATTTTGAATCATTGTCTGTTGAATGTTGTCAAGTTGCTTCATGATGTCTTGTTTGGATTGAAATATGTTTCCAAACTCTTCCTTGTTCCAGAGTGATCTAGATGGATGTTGGTGGCCTCCCACCTATTCCAACAAACTCATTTTGGTAGTTCTCTAGTTTGGCATTTTTTTCCTTATTTTTCGGGTCTTTGACTTGCGGGGTCATTTTGAGGCCCTAAACAACATTTTTTAGGGCTTGACATAGGCAGAATGGCCTTTGATATACAACATAAAAATGTGTAGTCCTCAGATAGGCCTTTCCAATGGGCTATCGTGCAGTTAAAACAAAGATTGTATGCAAAAGTTACGATCTTGGGAAGTTGATGTACTAACTTACCCAAATGGGGCCCACATGAATTTTGGCGCTTCATCTCCTACGGTTAGGGTTTTTGAAATTCATGTTTATTGTAAAAAGGCCTTTAGAGCCTCATTGTAATTATCTTCTTGCGAATGAGAGCAGTCGTCAAATCTCCTCTCAGAGATAAGCCACCACCATTCTAGCAAGCTTGCTTCCGCTGCATTTTACAGTTTCATCTTATTTCCTTATTGAATATAAACTAGTTTCACTATATATCTATTATTCTTTTTTAAGCATATTTTCATAATAATATGTATTCATTTCATTCTACAAATATATTCTGGATCAGTGTTATCAGAGCGGTCTGCTCCTTGTCTCTCTTAATGCATGTCCCCAACGAGGTCAGGGTACAAAGAATTGGGTCTCGAGCTTGTTTTTCTTGATAAAAAAATCTCTCACAGACCCAAACGACCTCTCATGGCAGAAGAAAAGAAAGACGACGAGACAAGAGATATCTTCAAAATATTACTCGAGGAAGCCTTCATGCAATAGAGCAATGAGATGATGGATAGTTTTGCGCAAATCCTTCGACGACTACCAACATGCAACACATCTTCCTCAAATGGCGGCGTTGCGCCCTTCATGGTACAAATCAAATTCAATATTCCTATTTTTAAAGGGCATATAGACGCAGATGCGATAGACAAATGGTTGAATCTTCTAGAAGGGTATTTCTCTGTCCATAACTTCTCAAATAGAGAAAAAATTACTTTTGTGCTCCTCAAAGCCATCCCCCATGTAAAATATTGGTGGGGAACTTTCTATGAGCAAAAGGAAATAGAGGAGCCCTAATTATTTATAGTCATAGTCACCTAGGATTCCTTCAGTGATGCTATTAAGGAAAAATACTACCATTTTGGAAGTTATGATGACCTCTACATAAAATGGATCGTTGGGGAAGGAAAGAGACCAAGTGGTGCCCGAGTTCACAAATATCTTCCATACCTTGCACACCAAGCTGGGTATCAAATATTTTGAGCGATATCTGGTGCTCAAGTATTGCGATGGTATGCATAGAAACATCCATGAAAAAATGGATTTTCTGGATATCTCATCCTTAGGTGCAGCCAACCGATATGTCGTCAAAATTGAGCAAAAGCTTAAACAAAAGATGCGTCAATTTGGGCCTAGGAACCCCTCATAAAAAAGCCATGAAAGGGCGGCCCCAACCTATAGAACAAAGGAAAGATCAAAGACAGATAGCCTCAGGACAACTAGCCTAGGCCGCAAGAAAAGAGGGACACCAGAAAGACAAAGAAAGATATCGAGAAGTGGTGCTACGTCCATAAGAACCCTTGGCATAACAATGTTGATTGTCACTCGAAGCAGTCACTTGTGGTTGAGGTGAAAGCCTCTCAATCAGATGTGGGTTCTGACTCTGAGTTAGAATGAGAAAGGGGGAGATAGATCATTGACACAGAACTAAGTGTTATCGTTTCTACCACCAATATCCATCCCGGTGAACCAGACGAGCCAAAGGAAGGAGAGCCCCTTTTTCATTCATAGATGTGGGTGAAAGGTTGTTGGCACAACGGTAGACCCAGGGTTCAATGATACAACAACGCACCAACAAAACACTAACTACCAGCCCTTTCGGAAACACCTATGAAGCAGATGAAGTCTCACCTGAGGTAGAGCCAGGGATGGTTGCAGGACTCTAGTGTCTGGAACCTCAGCTAGGACATAGATATGTGATTCTAATCACTTAACAGTGCACTTAGCAATTATATTTATCAATATTCAGTTCTTAGTTACAACATAGTTAAACCCTAATTACAGCACAACACAGTTTTCAACCAGATCTAGCATCTAACAACACTTAGTACGACATAATAGATCAGATCTAGAAGATTCAAGCACTAAGAACATGTATATAAGTTAGATCTAACATCCATCCATATTAATAAGCACATAGCATTAACATATCTATCTATCATTCATCTATGTTAAATAACTAAGTAAGTAAACATATAACGACATCAATACATTGCACAGAACAAAGCAACACAACATGTACATGGTTCACCCCCACCCTGGGGCTACGTCCACCAACTCTTTGTCTTCTTTATTAAATTCTTCAATAGGTTACATTCACAAAGCCTCAAAAACCCTACTCTGTAGAGGACAGGAGATCTACGCAGCTCACTAGATTCTCCTTCCCTGAGTATATCTAAGCATGTAGCCTTCTATAGTATCTTACAATGACTTGCACTTAGTTGTACAAGTCTCACATAGTATGCACAAAATCACTTACAAGTCTTGATCACACAGATACAAATCTAACACTCAACCATTTGTGTTCACTACATCACCTTGTCATCTATTTATACATACAAAATAGGCCAAAATCATGGGTAAACCCATGGGTCGACATCCTCATACTTGTTAAATAATCCCAAATCCCAAAAAGGGCCCTAAAAGGGGCCGAGATCCCGCGATCTCCGCTTCATCTTGCGCTCCACCTTAAACAACTCATAGAAGTCCCAAAATTAGGTCAAACATGACCAAGAATCCTCAAAACTTGGTCAAGGGACAACAAGCCCCCAACACTCACCTGTGAGTCATCCCGAGTCACTCTGATATGACTAGTTTTTCATCAAAAGACTTGAGCTTGGCTCAAGCTACTTTGACTTGTTGCTGTGTTATGACCTCCTATTCAGTGAACTCTTGTATGACTTCTTCATCGACAGGTCCTTCGAGCCGATGTTCAGTTGCAATGACAACCTGCTCCAGTTTCGCTTCTTGGCCTTCGATGTCTATGAACAGTTGGTAAGACTCATCCTATATAGGTTGGAGCCTTTGAGTTACTTCCATAACTATGACCTGAATAATATGGACCTACTGCTGGGAAGTGCGCTGCTCTTGGGATCACTTCATTCTTTCCACAACTGACAGGGGCTTCAACTACGCCTGTATTGTCTCTTCTTGATACTTCGCTTCCTAGAGTTGTGACTCCAGTGCCTTCAATTCTGGATCCTCAATGAGTTGTTCATACGTTTGGGCACTGCGATCACTCAGTTTCTTGCATTCCAGGGCAAGGAATTTTATTCTTTCAACTGTGCTTCAAGAAGTTGCTTCCCTTTGGTTCCTTACATCATGCAGTGTGTCAGATACAATGCGGAGCTCTAAATCTGTTATTCGTTGCTGTAGCTACTGGACAACTTCTGTGAGATGCTCTACTTGATGGATGACTCGATCTTCAGCCTGTAGCTATAATCCTGTAACAGAGAGGAGGGCTCTGTTTACTGCTTCTTTTACTTTGAGTTTCTCTACGAGCAACTATTCTTTCTCTTTATGCATCTATTCTTTCTCTGCTTCAAGCTTGGCCTAGAGAGAAACCTTCTCGTGTTCTGTAATTCTACGTTGTTCTACAATGATGCCTTATACTTGCTTCAAGGTATGGGTATCTTTTTCTGCTTCTTCTTGTGCATGACGAAGAAGAGCTTCGACTGCATCAGCTAATCGGTGGATTTGGGCTAGCTCATCCTCCAACTCTGGTTCTCCTGATGACAGGGGCACAGTGAACATTGTGTGGCTAGATTGAAGGGCCTGTTGTACCCCTCACAACTCGACCTTAAGTCTGTCATACATTTCCTCCTTAGCTTCTTGTTTCTCCATGATTTTCTGTGAAGCATCATTGAGGGATGCTATGATTAAGTCAAAGTCATCGGTAGTAAGCATGGTCTTCATCTTGGTCATGGTGGATATCGATTACTTCAGGGAAGAAGGTTTTGAGGGAGAAACATTCCTCTTCTTCAGGAGATCAGTCTCATATCTTGGCGGTGTTACTTCGCCTTTCTTCTGTTAAGCTCCTATGCCATTTATTTCTTCTACTTCATCATCAACCCCTCGGTCAGGTGATACTGAAGCAGTATTTCCTGAAGCACTACTTAATTATTGGACCTCTTCAGTCTTCTTCGTTTTGCTGGGTCTGGGTGTATCATGCATAGTTTCTGGGCTGTCAGAGTCAGACATCTCTACAGGGTTTGCTGGAATAAGGAGGTATTCCGGCCAGTCCTTAGTGATCTCCTCAAGATCCTCTTCTATCAGCTTGTAGTATGAATGCAGTTTCTCCTTATGTTCATCAGCTCGCACTGGAAGGTAGATGAAGTGTTGATCTGCGCATAACTTCATCAGAGGTCAGAATATCTGTAAGGTGTTCAAAGTCATGCGAGGTTATGCTTCTATGTATATCTTCACCTTAAGGTAGTAGGTGTGAAAAACAATGTTCGACTTCCAGCTTTTGTTCATATCTCTTGAGTACCAAAGGCTAGTAAACTTCGCAGCAAGCGGCTCAAATGGTTCAATATCCAAGAAGGTCTCACCTTCTGACATATCCTAGTTAACAAAGGGGATAAGGATCAGAAGCCAGCTGAAGTGTAACTCGTAGCCCTGATCCTATGCTTCATGATAGTCTAGATCTAGTTGATTCACTAGGTACTTCGCCAAGTTCATCCGTAAACCTTCTACGCACTTTCCCGTGAGGTCACCAACAAATCCTGTGACCTACATAGGTATGTTCTTCCTTACTAACTTTCCTGCAATTAACTGACAGGTGAGGCATACTGTGCCATTCTTGATGGAGGATACCTTATAGCCTCGTGTTACCTTTTCGACATCGCCATATGTATCCTTGATTTTATGTGCTAGTGCGCGATCTGTGGCTTTTCCTAGATAGAAATCTTATGGATCGGGTCCTTGCATACTCAAGCCTACGATCCTATGGATCAACGTTGGTTCAACTATGATATGGAGGTCTAGACATAAGTAGCTTCCATGGTAACATGAAAGAAATAACTTGACACATGCATTGGCTTCTTGGTGCCTTCCGAAGTGTGGTATTTTTATTACGTTTAACAAAGTAGACTGCGTGAAGTTCATCACCCATGACTGAGGGATTATCTTTGGGTTCTTCCCCTTATTCTTGGTCAAGTATTTATACGAGGCAAGCATACTGTATTTTTTACGATCTATGAGGTTGAAGTCACTGAACTTCAACGTTGTGATCTTATCTTGCTTTGCGCAAACTGCGTGTATCCCCTTCGAGAGGTATGCAATAACCATGGTGTACTCTAATTATCTTGGCACACTATCTCGACTCACTACCCCGACCAGAGGTGGGATGTAATCTGACAATATGGTCAGGATCAGCTTCACATTAGCTAGGTCATCTCTGTGTTTGGTTCTCTTTTTTGCCAATGGTCGGGATGATCCGGATCCATGAATAGTGAACAGAGAGGCTTGCAGTCCTCTCGTCGATGACGCTTCAATAATTGAATACATCTCTCTTTCAGACATTACTCTTTCAGTCATTAGGTCAATAAGAACTTCTTCGAAAATTTTCTCTGCAACGCTAAGCTTGTCCGACATGCACACTCATGATTGAATGTCTCGAGTTCAAAGAGTAACTATTCAATGCAATGGGATAGATGGCACTAACGCAGTGGTCAATGTGCAAAATAAACTATGCTACGATCTCTTATAGTCATGATTGGAAAAAGTGTTCTTGTTGCATGGCACAACGAGATAAATAGAAAACTCGGCAACAGATCTCTTGCAAAGGGCGCAAATTCTTCATTAACTCAGTTCTGTCTATTATGGCATGGTCCCAATGGTCCGGTGGCAGAATTTCAGACCATAAATTCCTTTCTACCCGTTCAGGCCATCGATTGAACGATTATACTATTCCAATGGCTATATTGCTTCGCCATGTGATGTTGTTCTGAAATTCCGACGAAGCTCCAATTTTGCAAATTTTCCTTCTGCAAAGTTCCCTCGGTAACCTTCTGTAACTTTTCAATCTTAGTTCTCTTCTTACTTAGTTTTCTAGTCTTCTTTCCAGTGAGCTTTGTCTCATAATTCCTTTTTCCATTTTGATTCTTATCTTCTTTCGACAGAGTAACTTCGTGTTGTTGAGGTTCCTTCCTAGAAATCAAGGGTAATACTTCATCTGTACCTGGAATAGGTACTTCAATATTTTGTGGGTCTTCTAATGTTCTTCGAACTTTGACATCCAAATCTCTAGTTTGAAATAGCTTCGACTGGTTCTCTTGTTCTTCAATCAAGTGTGCAATCCTCCTAGTCATGAAATCTTTCAATTCTTGCTTCTTTTTTTTTAAGACTTCCTCTTCTTTCCTTCTAGACTGATATTTTTCAATCCACGATTTTCCTAATAACATAGAAAATCGAGCGTTGTTCTCAATAAATTTAACAACTTCAAATTCTTCTTCTGTTGAAGTTCCATGAGTACTCATGGATATCGTGTTAAGTATTCCACATAGGGTTATCATCTTTCCTTTGAATAATCCTATTCCTCCTAATGAAGGTGTCATAGAAATCTTTCCTAGAATTTCCCAAGTTCTTTTGGTCATGATATTTACCTGTGTTTCCTCATCTAGAACACAGTCAATGTCAAAGTCTCCTATTCTTACTTCAATGCATTATTTTTCTTTGAATATCTCCGATAAGATGATATGTCAGTGATCATTCAGGGTTCCTTGCATCTGTAGTAATACTTTCTCTAATCCTTTCTAGGGTGCTATCATAATCTCAGTTTTTGGACTTGCCTTAGGGTTTTCTTGGTTCATATTCATTCTTTCAACCTTAGCAATCATTCTAGGGAAATACAATACTTCATAGTCCATATCTTTGCAACATAGGAAACTAGGTCTCTTTCTAGGGAATTCCTTAGCCAAATGTCCTGATCTTCTGCAACTGTAACAAAGGGTTAATCCTCTCCTTTTTTTAAATGATCCCCAGCCTCTCCCGTACTGCACGCTAGGATCATTGTAACTTACCTGCAAAAAAATGTTTCTAGGGTCCTGCATCCACTCGTTAGTCCAAACATTCTTTCTATGCATAGGTATAACATATCTTTCACTATTCTTA
Organism: Picea mariana; assembly: GCA_032191745.1. Lineage (NCBI taxonomy): Eukaryota > Viridiplantae > Streptophyta > Pinopsida > Pinales > Pinaceae > Picea > Picea mariana. The sequence continues at coordinate 70,099 of JASDQU010686814.1, read as the reverse complement.
TCAAATCTACTCATATCAAATCTTCTTTTTTCTATCGGTGCCCTAGTTTTCAAGATAGGACAAATCTTATCAAACATACCTAGATCCATACTTTAGAAACAAAAATTTCCACTAACCTTATCTTCAGCAGAGCACAAAGCTTCCAGATATTAAAACTTTTCACTATTCTTACCTTTATCAGAGCACAAAGCGTTTAGATCTTACCTTTTTTCTTCAGATTATACTTCTTTCTTCAGCACAAAGCTTCATAAATTAAGTAGAATACTGTGCACTAGAGTGACAAATCCATGCATACAGCTCTCACAATTCCAGGCTAGGTCTTTGCACAAAGCTTCTCTTTCCTCAGTTCTCAGCAATCACAGTTTCATGTCCCAGCAACGGAATGATTTTTTGGCACAGGGGCAGAACCAGGGTTTAACGCACCAACAACGCACCAAAAAAGCCCTAAATACTGGCCCTTTCGGCAACACCTGTGAAGAAGATGAATTATCACCCGAGGTAGAGACAGGGTGATTGCAGAACTCAAGTGTCTGCAACCTTAGCTGGAACACGGATATGTGATTCTAATCACTTAACAGAGCACTCAGCAGTTATATTTATCAATATTCAGTTCTTAGTTACAACCCAGTTAAACCCTAATTACAACACAATGCAATTTTCAACCAGATCTAGCATCTAACAACACTTAGCACGACAGAACAGATCAGATCTAGTAGATTCAAGAACTAAGCACATATATATGAGTTAGATCTAACATCCATCCATATTATTAAGCACATAGCATTAACATATCTATCTATCATTTATCTATGTTAAAGAACTAAGCAAGTATGCATATAAAGACATCAATACATCGCACAGAGCAAAGCAACACAATATGTACGAGGTTCACCCCCACCCTGGGGCTACATCCACAAACTCTTTGTCTTCTTTATTATCTTCTTCAATAGGTTACATGCATAGAGACTCAAAAACCCTACTCCGCAGAGGACAATAGATCTGGGCAAATCACTATAGTCTCCTTCCCTAAGTAGATCTAAGCATGTAACCTTCTACAGTCTCTTACAATGAATTTCACTTAGATCTGCAAGTTTCACATAGTATGCACCAAAGCACTTACAACTCTTGATCACACAGATTCAACTATAACACTCAGCCATTTGTGTTCACTACATCACCTTAGCATCTATTTATACATACAAAGTAGGCTTAAACATGGGTAAACCCATGGGATGACATCCCCATACCCGTTAATTAATCCCAAATCCCAAAAAGGGTGCTAAAAGGGGTCGAGATCCCATGATCTCCACTTTGTCTTGCGCTCCACCTTCGACAGCTTGTCGAAGTCCCAAAATTAGGTCAAAGATGACCAAGAATCCTCAAAACTTGGTCAAGGGCCAACAAAGGTACCTCGTTGTACTTCATCGTTGATAGCGACAGCCAGAAGAACCTCATCTCAGTAGAGGTTTTCAAGAGACTCACCCTACCAACAACGTCGGACCCACAACCATACACCATCGGATGGATCTGCAAAGGAAGAAACATCTGCATCAGCCAAGAATGTCACCTGTTGTACGACATCAATCCCTTCAAAGACTAGGTATTGTGTTATTTTTCCCCTCTCGAAGTTTGTAATGTTCTTTTGGGCCAACCATATTTATGGAAATGTCATGATGTATATGAGTCTAGGCCTCGCAATGTTATTTTTACTTTGAACATGAAATTTTAGAGGATACCCGAGGCAGTCCCACCCAGTGCTATTTCCTTGATCTTTGCCAAGCAATGCAAAAAGGTCATCTCTCAGAAATGAAAGTTTTTCTTCTTCGTGGTTCTCTCTTAGAATGAGATAAATATCACATCCATATTGAATGTCTCCATGACTCACCTCTCCACAAAGCAAAATCAAGTGGATAAGTTCATGGAAGAATACTCATATATCTTCTCCTCACCTACCGGGGTACCTCTGCACTATCATGTCAAGCACCCCATCGATCGGACCCCCCTTGCACTGCTTCCTAATGGGCCATTCTACACCTGCTCTCTGTTAGATAATGAGGATATCAAGCGTCAGATCTAAGAACTTCTCCACAAGGGGCACATTCATCCTAGCTCATCACCTTGCGAGAGACCAATCATGATGGTACAGGAAAAAGATGGAACTTGACGACTTTGGATTTATTACGAGGCCTTGAATAAAATCATATTTAGAAATCGGTACCTGATTCCCCGAATTGATGACCTCCTTGATCAATTCACAAGGGCCAAATACTTCAGTAAGATTGATATGAAGCATGGCGACCACTAGGTCCTGATAGAACAAATAGATGTATGGAATACCACCTTCAAGTCAAAGGAAGGTCTTTTTGAATGGTTGGTCATTCCATTTGGTTTGAAAAATTCTCCAACCACTTTCATGATGATGATGGCCTCCCACCTATTCCAACTAGCTCATTTTGGCAGTTTTCTAGTTTGGCAGTTTTTTCCCTAGTTTTCGGGCCGGTGACTTATAGGGTCGTTTTGAGGCCCTAAACAACTTTTTTAAGGGCTCTCCACAGTCTTAATGACCTTTCATAGATAGAAAACAAAATGTGTATTCCTTGGATAGACCTTTCCAATGGGCTATTGTGTGCCTGAAATGGAGATCGTATGCAAAAGTTATGACCCGGGGAAGTTGATGTACTAACTTACCCAAACAGGGCCCACATGACTTTTGGCGCTTCATCTCCTAGGGTTAGGTTTTTTGGATGTATACAGTTTTTGAAATTATTTTTTATTGTAAAAATGCCTTCAGAGCCTCATTGTAATCATCTTCTTGTGAATGAGTGTAGTCGTCACATCTTTTCTCAGAGATAAGCCACCACCATTCTAGCAAGCTTGTGTCCGCTGCATTTTGCAGTTTCATCTTATTTCCTTATTGAATAGAAACCAGGTTCACTGTATATATGTTATTCTTTGTTAAGCATATTTTGATAATAATATGTATTCATTTCATTCAGAAAATATATTCCGGATCATTGGTGTCAGAGCAGTCTGCTCCTTGTTGTTCTTAATGCATGTTGCCAATGAAGTAAGGGTACAAAGAATTGGGTCTCAAGATTGTTTCTCTTGAGGAAAAAAGCTATTTCATGTCCAAACAACATCTTATGTGTAATGTACATCAAATTTTTCATAATTTCTTTTTCATAGGATGCATAGTTCTCGCAGTTATACTTTACACGTTTATCAGTAGATGGAAGAAATCCTTCATTCCGGTTATAAATTTTTGTGATGATGCTTATAGTTGTCCTAATACATGATGCCACTTACGTGCCTATCTATATTGTTTGCTAAATAAACCTACATAATTAATTTTTTAGGAGTCTTAGTAAAATCCCCTTTCACTTTCCCAACCTACTCATCTATGTATGCCATACTTATACCATAGACTAGACTTAGGATTAATATTACTAGTCTCTCTTTACATAAAATATTTCTATAAGTTGCGCACAATAAGAATTTAATCTAACCATATGAGATAAGCACTTTCTTATCATACCTATATTTATACATATATAGATATATATATATATAGCCATGGGAAAAGTTCTATAACCATAGTTTGAAAGGAAAGGCTTGGCGGTAATGTGTTTGCCATTTCTATTCCTGGTTTCGATTTTTCGATGGGTTCCATTTACAAATAAACAAGTTAATAATATTTCATCCCTTACCCCACAGAGTTTGAGTAACGATAACTTGAGAAAATTTGACTTAATCAAACAAAAAACTCTAACGAGTCTTCTCTTGAAGTTTAATTTAATTACAACCAAACCATGGTCGTGCATGTGTACCATTTGGTAAAGCTCAGAGGACTTCATTTACTTCACGAATTAACTTGATGGGAGAGAGTGGATTACTGTCAGGTGATAATTAAGGCTCCGTGTCTATTGTTTAATGGAAACCTATGAGTGCGGGTTACGAGGATTCTTACCCGACCTTCCGCCCATTCCAGTCATGCCAACTATGCCTCGTCACATGGTCGAGCTGTCCTACATACTCTCGGTATTTAACTGAGTAGGTAGGGTTGCTATTAGGGTTTTTTCATGCATCTATGGTTCTCATTGTGACTTCTTCAAAGGGATCCACGTATTACTCCTTTAGTAAAGTGGACTTTCAAAAATGGAGGTTCTTTTGGTCAGCGAATAGACAACATGACTCAACCTCCCCTGGTAAGTTTTCTTTTTAACATAATACTTTGGTCGAATAAAGAGGTGGTTCTTCGGAAAAATAAAACCATTTTTTCGTTTTTAAATACTATTTTTTGTTTATACTCTACGCTCCAAAGTTTCCCTTATTATATTCCTCTGTAACTTTTCTGGTTGTCTTCTGTGCCCATAGGAGGGTTATTGTGTTGGTCGTTCCTTAATCGACCCTTCCAAGAGTACAATGTCGCTCTTCTCATTTTAGGGAGAAACAATCAATATCGTTTGTTTGGGTTGTAACTTTTAAGGTTTCGTAACCATCTGCTATTGTTATTCTATATCCCATAAGTCGAGGCCCTGAAGTTAAATGTCGTGATGTTGCGTGAGGATTCTCTTTCGAAAAGGCAAGGTCCCCTGCGACATGCTGTATAAATTTTTCCTTTTGTTTCCTTTCGTTGTACAGTGGTGAACCCCTTACTTCTATTTGGTTTGTTCCTTCGCATGTGTAGTTTTCTTTAAGTTTAAAGGATTTCTATCCTCGGTCCAAGGAAAAGTGACCCTTGCACTTTGAATAGTTTGGTAGTGTTATCCTACGGTACATCAAACCCTTTGCAAACAAAAAAATAGTTATTGTCTGTATCATGGTCAAACCAATTGGAAACAATAGAAGGACTATGTATGTAATGTTTATTGAGTTGTAACTACTTTGGGAAAATTGGATTTTGGAAAGGTTAGACTCCACTAGTTAGGTATAGTCCCGGTTCTGTATGAGAAATTTGTTCCATATTTCGTATAGCATGCCTGGTACCATTTATGGATTTAGAATGAAACTTAAGACTGTATTAGTGCAATTAATTAATATCGTGGCCAATGTGTAAAGTTTTTCTTTCTTTTGTTTTATTTGTTTCAATAATTGATATGTATCGCTAATGATGGTCCCTGTTTGATGTGAGGGCACCCATCAGAGAGTTGTTGCACCATCTACCCTCATCCCAGGCGTCTGTCCAGAAGGAAGGCGACAAGGAAAATGAAAGACATGAGAGCCTGCAAATCAGAAGTTAAGCATTATCCTGGTATACTCCGTTAATAACAATTATCACTCTGTTGGTGTTCTTCTTAATTGTTTTCCTTGTATATAAATTACTGATTTTCGTAGATGGTAATTCTTGCCATGATTTCATCTACGCAAAGATTTTAGATGTTTCATTCTCATGTTTGATGCAAAAGGTATTTGAATTCCCTTCTGTAAACCCTTCTGGATTCCGAACAGACACAGTTGCAATTTTAGATTTAATCGTTCAATATAGTTTCCCTCAGTTTCCTATAGTTCTTGGAAAAGGGAAAATTACCACATGTAATCTTAAAATTCAGGTTTGGTTACTATAAGTATGAATCCTTTGAAGAGTTATGTACATGATTCCCCTGTTTATTTGAAGTAATGAAATGACTGTTGGATATATAAAATCTTCTCATCATTCAGGTTTCACGCTAACTTGCAATTTAATTACTATGGTTGTTGTTTTAGATTGAAGATTCTGTTTCAATCTTCTATGAAATTCGAACTCACATTTATGGATTGGATGGGAATGAACTTATAAAACTCTAAATGTTTATACTGTGAAAATCGAATCGTATCATATCTATAATACTATATCGTTTTATTTCATTTCGACATTCCTTGTGTTTATTGTTGAAATGCTTTATCCTGTACTTGTAATAGTTAGACTAGATCTAACATTGAGTAGTTACAATGATCTGATTTTATCAGA
>JASDQU010686814.1:22620-53960 GCA_032191745.1 Picea mariana | reverse complement strand
ACACACACACAATCCGATCTCATTCACATGGTGTTTATATGCAGTTTTACTCAGTAGATATCATTACATTCAGAATTAATCTAGAGATCTTTTGATCGGACATTAAGTTCAACAACATTCAACCAGATTTTCATCCATAGAAATACTTTGATGCAGAATTTACAAATGCATTCTATCAGACATCTAATTAATCAACATTCATCCAAAGGAGAGGTAGAATAACATATCTGAACCAATTCATGGGAAGACAAAGGGAACAACCACGTTCCTCCCAACTATAGAATAGGGCAGCCAAAATCACTTGTCCTATTCACCCCCTAACCTGACCATGAATCCATGAGGGCTAATACGAAACTACTCCTTAGTAATGTCGTTCCACTCCAGAAATATTCTCCTTACCTCACACTCAGCAAGTAGTGTTCATAACATCAAGAAACACGTGATATTTTTCCCAGCATACTAGGCAGTGTCCTGCCTCTGCACATATGCTATATATCCAAACAATATTTTTTCCTAGGTATTTTCCCTCCCTTGGGAATTTTTGTAGCTTTCTAAATACCTGATTTTCATGGGCTCCCAGTGGAAAAATTCATGATTTTCCACTTGTAACAATCATCCCTAAGGTAGTTCCAACATGTTCCCCACTCATGGAGTCATGGTCAACTGATTTTAACATGGTTGTTCCATTTGTCCTCCTGCAAGAATTATAAAATATTATGTTTTCATACAAGTGTCATAGTCAAATATTTAGTTGGGTCAAATCATATCTTTGCCCAACAGTCATAATCATTAATTACAATTTACCAAATTCGAAATTCAGAATTGCCATAAATGGCAAAAATTTTCCAAATTCGAATTTGCCAAAACAAAATAATTTTCCTAAGCAATTTCAAATTCAAAATTAATTTATTTTTGGGGATGTCACATTATGGAATAAGAAAATAATTATGGTGGGACAAGAGATCGCTGCAAAATATTGGTCGAGGAAGCCTTCATGCAATAGAGGAATGAGATGATGGATAATTTTGTGCAAATCCTTCGACGACTACCAATAGGCAATCCATCTACCTCAAACGGATGTGCCTCCCCTTTAAAGGTACAAATCAACTTCAATATTCCTATATTTAAAGTTCAGATAGATGCAAATGCGATAGACAAATGGTTGAATCTGCTAGAAGGGTATTTCTATGTCCATAACTTCTCTAATAGAGAAAAAATTACTTTTGCACTCCTTAAAGTCGTCCCCCATGTCAAATATTGGTGGGGAACTTTCTGTGAGAAAAAGGAAATAGAGGAACCCTCATTATTTATATTCATAGTCACCTGGGAATCCTTCAGAGATGCTATTAAGGACAAATACTACCTTGTTAGAAGTTATGATGACCTGTACATAAAATGGACCATGCTGGGGAAGGAAAGAGACCAAGAAGTGCTCGATTTCACAAATATATTCCATAACTTGCACACCAAGCTGTGTATCAAATATTCTAAGAGAATTCTATGCTCAAGTATAGTGGTGGTTTGCATATATACATCCATTCTAAAATGGAGTTTCTGGACATCTCATCCTTTGGCATGACCTACCGATATGTCATCAAAATCGAGCAGAAGGTCAAACAAAAGACATGTCAGTTTGGGCCTGGGAGATGCTCACAACAAAAGCCAGGAAAGGTCATCCCCAACCCATAGAACAAAGGACAGATCAAATTTGGACAGCCTTAGGACAACCAGTATAGGCCACAAGAAAATAAGGACACTAGAAAGACAAAGAAAGATATCAGGAAGTGGTGCTACTTCCATAAGAGCCCCTGGCATAATAATGTTGATTGTCGCTCGAAGCAGTCACTAATGGCTGAGGTGAAAGCCTCTTAATCAAATGTGGGTTTCGACTCAGAGTCAAAACAAGAAAGGAGGAGACAGATCATTGACGCAGAACCAAGTGTTACCATTACTTCCACCAATCTCTATGTCATTGAACTAGATGAGCCAGAGGAAGGAGAGAACCTTTTTCATTCACAGATGTGGGTGAATGGTACCCCATTGCACTTCATTGTTGATAGAGGAAGCTAGAAGAACCTCATCTCAATTGAGGTTTTCAAGCAACTCGTCCTACTGACAATGTTGGACCCACAACCATACACCATTGGATGGCTCTACCAAGGAAGCGACACCTGCGTCAGCCAACAATGTTGCATGCCATACAGACTCAAGATTTTCAAAGACCAGGTATTGTGTGATGTTTCCCCTCTCGAAGTTTGTAATGTTGTTTTGGGCCAACCATATTTATGGAAATGTCATGTTGTATATGAGTCTAGGATTTGCAGTGTTATTATTAATTTGAATAAGAAATTGTATAGGATACATGAGGTAGTCCCACCTAATGCTATTTCCTTGGTCTTTTCCAAGCAATGCAGAAAGGTCATCGCTCAGACATGGAATTTTATCTTCTTTGTTATTCTTTCTTCGAATGATATAAATATTGCAGCCACATCCAGGTTCTCTGCAACCAAGCTCTCCACAAAGAAGAAGCAAGTGGATAAGGTTGTGGCAGAATACTCATATATCTTCTCCTCACCTGTCGGGGTACCTCTGTAGTATCAAGTAAAGCACCCCATAGATCTGACCCCCGTCGCACTGCTACCCAATGGGCCATTCTACGACCACTCTCTTTTAGAGAATGAGGAGATCAAGCGATAGATCTAAGAACTTCTCCACAAGGGAACATTCGTCCCAGCTCATCACCTTGTGGGTGCCCAATCATGATGGTATAGAAGAAAGATGGAACTTGACGACTTTAGATTTATTACCAGGCCCTGAATAAAATAAAATTCAGAAATCGGTACCTGATTCCCCGAATCAACGACCTCCTTGATCAACTAACGAGGGCCAAATACTTGAGTAAGATTGATCTGAAGTATGGCTACCACCAGGTCCCGATAGAACATACAGATGTATGGAAGACCTCCTTCAAGTCAAAGGAAGGTCTTTTGGAATGGTTGGTCATGCCCTTTGCTTTGAAAATTTCTCCAGCCACTTTCATGATGATGATGGCCTCCCACCTATTCCAACTGGCTCATTTTGGCAGTTTTCTAGTTTGGTAGTTTTTTCTCTAGTTTTCGGGTCCGTGACTTGCGGGGTCATTTTGAGGCCCTAAAAAACATTTTTTAGGGATCTCCACAGTCAGAATGACCTTTGATAGATAGCAAAAAAATGTGTTTTCCTTGGATAGACCTTTCTAATGGGCTATCATGCGCCTAAAACATAGATCTTATGCAAAAGTTACGACCTCGGGAAGTTGATGTACTAACTTACCCAAACAGAGCCCACATGATTTTTGGTGCTTCATCTCCTTGGGTTAGGTTTTTTGGATGTCTAGGGTTTTTTAATTTTTTTTTTATTGAAAAAATGCCTTCAGAGCCCCATTGTAATGATCTTCTTGCAAATGAGCGCAATCATCACATCTCTTCTCAGAGATAAGTCACCACCATTCTAGCAAGCTTGTTTCCACTACATTTTATAGTTTCAGCTTATTTCCTTATTGAATAGAAACCAATTTTATTGTATATCTGTTATTCTTTGTTAAACATCTTTTGATAATAATATGTATTAATTTCTTTTTGCAAATATATTATGTATCACAGAGCTTGAGTTGTTTCTTTAAATATTTGAGCTTTTGTTGGAATTTGTGCATTACTGATCAGGAGGAGGGGGAGTAAGTGTTCCACGATTCAAATATGTGTTCTTGGAAATTAGGGTTATTTAGCCAAAATATTTAAAATAAAAAAGGGAGATTTTTGGGGATCTTATGAATGTCAATATTAAGATGAATCAACCAATGGTCTGAGCCTCCCTAAGGGAAAATAGTGGCTGAAGGGTGGAAGTCATGAAGGAGAAGAGAGTTAGAGACTAAAAAGAGATCAAGGTGAGAGGTGATTTGCTGAGTTTCGCATCGACGATTGTTCTAGGTGAAGGAGCCAATGGGAGTTTCAAGGTCTATGAGGTTGAGGGATTTTATGGTATCCATAAAGACTTGTGGATATTTTTCTAGGCATATTAGGCCTCCCTGTTTCTCGAGCATGGAGGTGATGGAGTTTAAGTCTCCCCAAATAATCTAGTGGTCATTAGTGACGGTGGGTGGAGGATCTTAAGACAGCCAAGAAAGTATATCTTTCTAGGGAGGATGTTGGGGCCATAGACATTGGTGAGGGTTCTTGAAAGTGCATAACCTACAAGTTGAAAGCACATTGAAAGAGATTATTTGGTGGAGAAAAAATTAGAGAGGGAGATTTCAGAGGGGTTCCACATGAGGGTAGTCATCCCGCGGATCCATGGGAATCTAGAGATATAGTGAAGCAACATGGTCAAATTTGAGACACAAAGTTTGGAGGAGGTGGTGCAAGAATTTGGCTTCTCGAATCATGACAACGATGGGTTTTTCAGAGGAGATACATTGTTTGAGAAGATGATGTTTAGTATTCCCGTTTAGGACTCTTGTGTTCGAGGAGATGACTTTCATGAGGAAGGTAGGGGGTTGGGTTGAAACGCATCTTTCATGAGGGAAATTCAGCCCGATCTTACCAAAACATCTCCCAAGTCTTTGATGAGTTTCTTATTAAATCTCGTACCTCTCTTTTTTTCCTCTTTGGTGTTTCAAGAAGCAGAAGAGGTGGAGGCCTTGATACCAAGCTAGGGGTTTGGGTTCATACCTTTTTCCTTTGTATTGTTGAGAATGCGGTTTTAGACCAACCCCACTTTGAGGAGATACACTTTATTTTCCAAAATGGATTTTGGGTCTTTTTGCTTGTAGGCCGCAAGAATGGAGTTAAGATCCACTTCTCCCAAATGCATATCATCACCATCATATGTGTCTAACTAGTCATGTGGTTCCTCTTCCATGTAAATGTTGCCCACTGATTGATTATTGTAAGTTGTGTCCATCATTTTTCTGCACTTTATGGGATCCTCCTATGAGAGTTCTCTAGTCTATTTTCTAGGTTGGAGTTGGTATTTTCCAACTTGGATCAGGATTCCTTCATCATCGGGTGGGAGGGAGGCAAAGGGGTTTTTAATGAAAAAGTTATTTTTTGGTGGAGGTGGGTTGGGATGACATCTTGTTTTTTTCCAGGAGGAGACATAATTGAAACCCTCTGCATCATGGGTAGGGGGAGGGGGATTGGTTGCAGGGGAGTTTTGTTTCAAAGGGAAATTGCAGAAGAGATGACCATGGGCATGGGTGCGGTGACATAGGAAGGGAATATGTTCATAGTCGAGCATTTAGATCCAATTAATGTGATGATATACTAGGGTAATGGATTCATGGAGGGCTTTGGTAAGATCCATATATACACAAATTTGTGCATATGAGGTATATCGTCTTGTTTTGGTGGTTTATGAAGATTTGACGAAGGAGCCTATAGTGCCAATGCCTTCCAAGATTTCCTCATCCCATAATTCATGGGGCAACGAGTATAGTCTTATCCAAACTGGTGCCACCCTGAAATATTCTTTTTCAGGGATGAAACGTTTCGTTCAGGGTATGAAGTGTAGTCCTGCAGAGTTAAATAAGTATGGGCCGCCTTCAAAGAATTTATCACGCTCCTCTATGTTGAAGAATATGGCTATAAATAACCCTTTGGATCCTAATTTGAAGTCGATCTGTCCTTTTGACTTCCATCTTGTTTTGATCCATCAGTTGAAGGCCTTTATCATTGGCCAAATACCCATAAACTTGACAATGAAAGCATGGTCCTGCATATGTTGAATGAAGGGTGCTATGAGGTCATTTTTTACCTCATAATAAGGGTTTAGAGAGGATTTTGGCATGAATCCAAAGTTGAGTAAGGGAGAGGTGGCTTAGGTATGAGGCGGGGGTTGCGAATCAATCGAGCAGTAAGGAGAGGGATGTGTGTATGTTCTCATGGTAGAGCGTACATTGGGGGTTGTGAAGGATTTGGAAGAGTAGAGGGGGTGGGGTGGTTTCCATTGAGCTGACCTGTAATGATATGGTTGAGGGAGGGAGAAAAATTAACCCCTCTAATCGAAGCCATAGAGGAGAAGGGATAAGGGAGTATTAGGGTTTTCAATCAGAAGGGTTGCATAGCATATATCTGATATAGTTACATATACTTTGGAATCCTGAGTTGACTAAGTGAAGTACATGTGGAAAAAAAATTCATATTTTTAATCATTATATTTAATGATATATTGTTGGTAGAAGTTAGGGTTTTTGCACAATTTATTTTCTAGATATTTTAAGAGTTTTTTCCATGGTTAGTTGTTATAGAAGTATTTTCCTCACCCCATGCAACTTGGTCAGAATTCCTTTTTCATTTACCTATGTAGACTTGAAGTCCCTTTTTGGAATTCAAAGAGATAAAAATCATAATTTTCCACATATATGCACCCTAACAGCTATACAACATGCGTATACATAGGTTTCACAATTACAACCCGCGTACATCAGGTTTTATGCCCAAAATTTAAAAAATTGGTTTGGGTTTCCATTTCATGTCACAAGATCCATGATCCTTGACCTTCCATATACTGGAAACATTCTGACTCGACCGTTCAGTTCCATTTGAAGGCTATAAATGGGCCATATCCAAGTTGTGGAAGAAAGAGAATAATTCAACTTTGAGATCAAAGTTACTCTAGAAAAATTATTCACTTCATATTGAGTCTGCATCCTTTTGTCCTTTAAAGTCTGAACACATTGTTCATCCCCCAAGATCTTCCCTCTTTGATGGAGAACCTCATTGTCTCTCCTACATGAGCTTGCCTTTGGTAGAGGATTGAAGTGGTGGAGGCCCAGCTCGAAGGGAATTAGTTTCCTATTTCCAAGACGTGCCAACACGAAAGTTTGTCACTCATACACTTTTTTTATGATAATTTAATAGAAATACTCTTTTCTCGTCCAATTTATGTCTGGAAAATATTTGAATTGTTATTCCAGGGACACATTTGTTATGAATATTGATGGATTATGCTATTGCATGTGCTAACTTTACATATTATCACCATATGCATGCGTATCTTGGTTGTTGAGGACAAGTTACAGGTATATAGCTTTGAGTCGAGTGATCAAAGATGGTCTTCTTCGAACATCTAGACGAGGTAGGATTTTTATCTTTTCTTGTTAGCATGTTTTTTTATATAGAATACTTGAGATTAGAGTTGATATATGCAGTCATTCCATCTGTTGCGCTTTACAAGATGCCATATAGTGATTTTCCTCATAACATTACCAAACTCGTTTTTTATGGAGACGTCTTCTGGAATCTTTAAATAACACAAGATCTATCGTTAAGTAGGTAAAACTATGGTTGGGGAAGAATACATCAAGGAAATACATATGGTTTCATGTGGTTACTAAAAACACATTGTTTCACTTGCTGGAAACCTTTGTAACCCTTGTTGGTACCTCTTCAAGTAGTACCACATTAGACAGTACTTGTAGATGGAATATGACTTCCACATACCTTTGGGTATATAGGAAGTCCCATAGGTATACCCTAAACCATGCTTAGATAATCTATTTCGACATCTTGTTTCTATAGTACACCAAGAACAACACTCGAGGAGACCACTCTCTAGTACTTGGGTAGTCGGGTAGTATGACTAAGGAAATCATTGAGCCTCCTTAGATAGTTCCCCAAGATATTGGGTCAAGTTATATTATGGGATTCATTATGTATATCAAAGAATTATATCATTTGACACTCCCTTATCCTTAGGAACCAATATCGTTTTTTATGGTTTCAAAGAAATATTCAAGACATCACCAAATAAACATCTTTACATGGATGAACCAAATATAACGATATTTTGAATTGCATAATATTATGGATAATAAACCAAGGATTGACATAGTAACTTTGAATTTTGAGGTAAAACCATATCAATGGTATCAATGGGTAGTCAAAAGGAATCCTCCTTCTTATCATTATACTTTGGGTTTAGTTATAAGAGACTTGGAAGCACGATATGGTAAGGTTTGGGAACATTAATACCTATGTGAAGCACTTAAGTGATATTGAAGATTATAATAAATAATTTCAGGTATTGGCCACAAGGATGGATGACATAAGTGATCAAAATTTGTTGGAAGCTTACATGGGTGGATTAAAAGAAGACATTAAACATGAGATTATGTGCAGGATTGGAGCTAGTCTAACCTAATCTAAGGCTGAAAAGCACACTTCAAAATGAATGAAAGCAGAACTAGAAGTAAAATCAAAGTGCATAAATAAAAGGGATTTTCAAACTATGTAAAAACCAAATTAAAGCAAACTAGCTGAAGGGAAAATCAAACAAATAAGAAATGAAATCTGAATTTTAACTATGCAAATGAGATGCTTCTCAAATATACACCTCGAAATGTTAGTATGGAATTAGATTAGTTTTGTTTATATATGAAAATAAATATGCGGGTACTAGATTAATTTTGTTTAGGTACAAGAATAAGTTGGTACAAGATTTATGTATAAAAATGAGATTTCTTTGTATGGATCTTCCATTTAACGCTGCTTACAAAGAACTTACAATATACACAATATATATTTATACTTAAAGAAAACCACATACAATATACAATATAACATTAATTAACAATTTAACATTATGTAACAAAAACATAATTAACTTACAATATAATTAATAGTCTAATAATAACAATTATCAAACTAAACATTATAATTATATATATACAACTCACAAAATTATTTATTTAACACAACCTAAAATATAAAGGAACAAAAGAAACACATCTAACAATATCAAAATGAAACAATACAAATATAAGGAAACAATACCATACCAAAATGTAAAAAAAACAAATGAAACAATATAAAAACTAAACAACATATAACAATACCAATAAAAAAACAATATAAATATATAAAAAGAAATGAAATAATACCATAACTGAACAACATATATACCAAAATATAAACAAATATAAATGAAACAATATTAAAAGAGATTTAACTAATATGCAGCGTTAAGTGGCCGAATAGATGGGAGATGCAAGGCAAGATAAGATGATGATAAAGGTGTAGAATAGTGGATGCAATTAGATGGCTTGCAGAGAGAGACATGGGAAAGACCGGAGTGTTAATTAGAGAAATATCAATTAATGAGTGGGAACGAAATCCAAAGAGGAAAATTGTGGGTAGAGACTAGCATCGAATGATAGATTAAAGACAAAGAGGAGATGGTTTGGCATTGTTGGATGCCCATCAAACGCAGAAGCCAAGGGTGATGGGAGAACTAAAAATGCAATTGGAAATAATACACATAGAATTAGATCACAAAATGTACGTAGGAGAAGAAACGATACACAATTAGTGTGAAGAGAAAGCCATGGAGAATGTGAGTGCATTCGATTTGAAGATAAATCTCCCAAACTCATAAAGCAATTGCAGAATTGAAGTACAGAATTGAAGGTAAACACGCGGAGCAAACCAAAATGATGAAAACAAAAAAAAATCTATATCTAACAAAAACATGAAAACAACATAGCGTTACCTCGCCGAGGGGGCCTTCCCGGCTGGTCTACGCACCTGTTACAAACTTAGACTAAATTAATTACAGAGGTCGATCATCATTCAATTAGTCTCCAACATAAAACTAAAGACAAATTTAATCCAACGAAGTTCCACACTTTATTTTATTCTCCAAACTCTAACTCTGCTCACTACAAGGTGATCAAAATCATATAAATACAAGTCCATTATCAACAAAGATCCTCAATGCATGGATCTTGCCACGATTATCAACTAAACATGGAGGATATCGTGAAAGCTATTCATAATATATGATTATGCCAAACTTTCCTTGGGTGATCTCATGAGATCACTTCTTGAATAAATTTGGTTCCATTTAGTTGGTAGCTTTGTGTTTGGTGCAGCTCCACGTGAAGATGAGGACACAAAAAATCATAAAAGTAGAGATTTCCCTTCCTTCGACAAGATCCATGCATGATGTGGTTAAGGTTTGGATTTTTAATACAATTCCACATGGCTTAAAAAAACATAAGAATTCAATCCTTGACCAAATTTGGGCACACATTTTATAAATCTGGGCGTTTTGTTCATGGTGATTTCAAATGTGGACACATCCCGAAATTTATGCAAGTGTCAATTAAAGAACCAACAGTAACTCCTCAACCATTCCTTTGTTTGGAAAACCTCCTTCATGATGACCAAATGTTTATGCTGGGAACAAAACCCATGTTCCATATTCTTCAAATGTGTCTTTGTGTGAACGAAAATCGAGGGAGAAGTTGACTATCTAAAACTTTTATTAATTTGGTTGTATGCATATAATCTTTTGTTCTATGCATCACATCTAATAATATTTCACGTTTTCAATGTTGTCTACAGGTGCAACCACAACAAAGAAATCTCATGCAAATAATTCGATATGCTCCAACAAGTAGTTCATGTTAGATTAGAACACATGCGCGTACCATTAAACTTGAATCTACTATATAGATATAAATTCTATATATCCAACTTATAAGTACATTTACAAGTTGTTTAAATATTTAAACATAAAAATTACCTTATGTAACAAGATCAAAAACTCTATTGCCATCAACTGACACTATAATTTCATTTGATTCTATTTCCTCTGAGATTTAAAGTGGCATTTTCTCTTTTCCAAGCTTTAACATATTCCACATTTTTGTTTTCACAAATCTCGATGGATTCTATATCCTCTATGCAAACTAAACAAAAACAAGATTCATTTCTTCTATCAAATGCAGACACATTTTGATAGTGTTTTGTTTTATCTGAATGCACTTTTCATGTCCCATGTATTGTACCAACTTCATATGAGATTGATCTATTTACATATTGGATTCCAACAAACCAAAAAATCTTGCACAAGACAAGAACTTGTTAGTTTGAAATCTATCAAAAAAATGATTGAAGATCATATAAATTTGAACAAGTGAATAAAACTATCATCTATACATATGTAACACACACACACACATATATATAGTATAAAAGTTTTTCTTAATTGTTTTAGTGTCAAATAGGGTATTACATGATTGTTTTCTTTGAGTCATTGAATATGATTGATATTTAGAAGGTTTAGTCTTCAAGTTAGACCATTATTCTATTTTGAGTCTTTTGAATTGAAAAACCAAATAAAAACTAAGTTTATTTCCTAAAAAAATATTCCAAAAAATCTCCAACCTTGATATTTTCCATATATACATATATACTCATGCTTTACACAATTTGTTTTAGTGTCAAAGAAGGTACTCCACTTTTGTTTTTTTTGAGTCATTGAATATACTTGATATTTGGAAGTTTTACTTTTTAGCTTAGACCCTTATTCTATCTTAACTCTTTTGAATTGAAAAACCAAATAAAAACTAAGTTTATTTCCCAAAAAAATTATTCCAAAAAATCCTTAACCTTCATATTTTTCATATATACTCATGTTGTACAAAAGCTTTGCTTAATTGTTTTACTGTCAAAAAGGGTACTACACTTTTGTTTTAATTGATCCATTGAATATGCTTGATATTTGGAAGGTTTACTATTCAACTTAGACCATTATTCTATCTAAACTCTTTTCAATTGAAAAACCAAATAAAAACAAAGTTTATTTCCCAAAAAATTATTCCAAAAGATAGTTAACCTTCTTATTTTCTTATTTTCCATATATACCTATATACTCATGTTGTACAAAAACTTTTCTTAATTATTTTAGTGTGAAAGAAAATACTACTTTTGTTTTCTTTGATTCGTTGAATATACTTGATATTGGAAAGGTTTACTCTTCAATTTAAACCATTATTCTATTTAAACTCTTTTGATTTAAAAAACGAAATAAAATTTAAATTATTTAAAAAAAATTATTCCAAAAAATCCATAACCTTCATGGATTCATAACCATAATAATTTATTTTCTAAGTTCATAGGGACTCTCAATTGCACAAAGAAATATTAACTAGATTCTATCTAGGAAATCATTTCCATTGCTTTTGTCTTTTTGGTTTTAAGAGAGGTAAAGTTTAAATTTCCCCTTTTCAAGGCTATTTTCATTTGGGTTCAAAATACTAAACTTGTTTGTGGTTTGTATACAGTGGCTTCTTAGATACCACCTCGTGATGCTCGAGATGGGTTTGCTCTTTCTTTGTTTTCCCTATCGAAAGATAAGATGACAGAGATTCCAATGTGGCATTCATTTCACATAGTCGAATTTTGTAAAGATTCTTGGGAATAAATGAACATCAATTTGACTGGGTTCATATTGCTCTGTACCTATAATATCAATGTCGGCTTGTATGATTGTTATTTCCAAAGAGATAGTGCCTCTCACTGTATTCTACAATTATTCGGGGTTTCGCGTATAAATTTCTCCAAGCCTAGCTCTAACTGGTTTACATCAGTACCGATGGATAAGGATTCTTTCGTACTAATCGCGACCATGCTCCTTACGTTACTCTCTCACGTCCGATTTGAAGCAACCCAAATATATATANATTTGCCATCCATTACTGTAAGATTTTTGTTTGAGCCATTAAGCGATTCCTGGCAATCAGGAAGAGTTATTCGCTGCTTTGCCCATTCTTTTTTGTTTTACTCATTCACGTTCCGCAAGCTTCTCATCATGAGTGGGATGAAGTTAGTTTGTCGGCTCTCAAAGCATCCAAATCCATCTCCATGGCGCCCAGTGAAGCTTCAATCATGGAGTTGGGATTTGCTTTCACTAATGTGTTTGATTGTGCGTGATCTGCGTTGCGGCAAATTACTCTCAAGATCCCAATGGTTAGTATTGGAAATAAATTTCAATATCTTTATCTATAGAAAAAGATCGGGGATCTCGAAGGGTCGTTTTCAGTGCTCGTATAAACGATAGTTGTGTTTTACCTGATCTTCCTACTGTTTTACCTAATTAAAATCTGTGTCCTTTGCCTTCGGGCGTCAGTAGGGATTGTGTGCATTAGAGTAGGCTTAATGTGCTTCTGATACTCCTCTAGATGCCAGGAAAATAATTTTATGTGGGAAATAAATGACTTGCACTCTGAGTTGTGTAATGATTTTGAATTGCAGCGCCATTGTTCTACAAGGGCTACTATCATCTGTTCTACCAATATAATCACAAGTCGGCTGTGTGGGGGCATGCAGTTTCCAGAGATCTGATAAATTGGATACACATAGCCGGTGCAGCTATATGAAGGATCTATGTAGACCCATCTATGGACTAGATAAACATTCAATGAAATAGCATAACAATATACTAAAAAAGTTTTGTTCAGTGTGATCAACCTTGATCTTTATAACAATACATAGCCTTATAGAAAAAACAATTAGTTGCTCCTATTGAACGCTTACAACAATTGATTTTAGAAAACTACTCATGCGTTTTGCATGCATTATTTAGTCAGACAATCTATATCTGAATACTAACCGACATAAAAGAAAATTGTAAATAGATTGCATCATGTCAGATGATTGACAAGACTGCATCAATTACCAACATATTCCCCCTTGATGCTGAGAGGGCTCACAATCTGATCTCGAAGTTTCAAAAACTGGACTTTAACAACTCCCTTAGTGAAATTGTCTGCAATTTGTTCTTGAGTCTTTATATATCTTAGTTCTACTTCCTTCTTTTACACCAAATCTCTAATGAAATGATACTTTAAATCAAAATGTTTTGTCCTACGATGATGGACTGGATTCTTGGCCAAATTGATGGCACTAGTGTTATCACAAAATATCACTGTAGGATGAATTTGCTTCTCTCCAATTTCTTCTAGAACTTTTCTAAGCCATAATGCTTGTGTATCTGCTGAGGTGACTGCAACATACTGTGCTTCTGTGGATGAAAGTGCAACTATACTTTTCTTATTTGAGCTCCAAGTAATCAACCCCAAACCAAAAGAGAAATAATTACCAGATGTAGACTTCCGGTCATCCAAACTACCTCCCCAATCAGAATCACTAAATCCAACAAGATTAAACCTTTTAGAAGTGTATTTCAAATGGCTATGTCATGTATCTTGAAGCAAGAGAAACTAAATAAGCAATATCAGGTCTTGTGTGAGTTAGAAACATCAAAATTCCAACAATACTTTTGTATGTTTCTTCATCAACTATTTCAACACCATCATCTCTACACAACACAATTCCGTAAGCAGTTGGAGTGGAGGTTGGTTTACTATCTACCATATCAAATTTCTTTAACATATCTTTTGCATACTTTGTTTGAAAAATAAAAATTTCATCCTCATTTTGATAAACCTCCATACCTAGAAAATATGCATGAGACCCAAATCTTTCATCTCAAATTCATTCATCATAGAAATTTTGAATTCATCCTCCATCTTAGAACTACTACCCATATATAGTAAGTCATCAACATATAGACTTACAATAAGAATATCATTACCTTCTTGTTTGTAGTAAACTGTAGATTTACTTTTACTTCTATTGAAGCCACTCTCCTAAAAATATCCATCAATCCTAGAATACCATGTTCTTGGTGTTTGCTTGAGTCCATACAAAGCCTTCTTCAACTTGTATACTTGGTGTTCTTTTCCTTGCACTTCAAAACCTTTTGGTTGTTCCACAAACACTTCTTCTTCTAAGTACCCATTCAAAAAGACACTTTTCACATCCATGTGATGAATGCTACATTTCTTTTGAGCTGCTACTGAAATCATCATTCTAACAGTGTCTTGTCTTGCTACAAGTGCAAATGTTTCTTCATAATCAATTCCATACCTTTGTGTGAAGCCTTTAGCAACTAATATTGCCTTGTGTCTTTGAACACTCCCATCACTATTGTACTTAATCTTGTAGACCCATTTAGTACCAATCTTTTTCTTGTCATGTGGAAGTTTTATAAGCTTGCAAGTATCACTCTGATGAATATAATCTATCTCTTCTTGCATTGCTTGCACTCAAACCTCATTAGTACATGCATCTTCAAGACAGAATGGTTCAAAATCAGCCTTGGAAAGTAAAGCAAAATTTGATGTCTCACTTATTGGATTTTCTTCATGTGTTGGACTTTTACTCCTTTGATAAATGTCACTTAATCTTCTTACCTTCCTTACAAAATTTGAATTTGATGTTGAGCTTGCACTTGGAACTAAAGAATTAGATGAGGGGCTACTTGGTGGATTTGTAGCACTTGGAGATAAAATATTAGTGGGCTGCTCATTATCAATATTATCAATAATATCCTTATCCAAAACAGATTTAGACATATCATCATGGCATTTTTTATGACCATAAACTCCCCCTTCATAAAAAATTACATCTCTTGACACAAAAATGCTATTAGTGAGGGGATTATACAACCTGTAAGACTCACTTTGTTCACTATATCCAAGAAAAATGCATAACTCACTTTTTGGATCTAACTTTTGTCTCTTTTGATCAACAACATGGACATAGGATACACAACGAGAGACTGTAAAATGATTAACATCAGGATTTTTTTCATACCATGCTTCATATGGAGTCATCATATCAAGTGCACTTGTGGGACATCTATTGAGAATATATACAGATGTAGCAACTGCATCACCGCAAAAAGAATTGCTTAATCCTTTGGTTTGTAACATACTTCTTGCCATCTCCACCACTAGACAATTTTTCCTGGGTGAGTTGTCTTTTGATGCCATTCATATCACAATAATTCTGAAAAGATTTTGAACAAAATTCTCCTCCACGATCAGTCATTAAGCACTTGATTTTGCAACCTCTTTCATTTTCCATAAAGGCTTTAAACCTCTTGAATGTATCAAACGCTTCATCCTTAGTCTTCAAAAAATAAACCCAACACTTTCGTGAGTAATCATCAATAAAACTAATAAAATATGATGACTTACCCAATCTCTTTGTCTCCATAGGACCACAAATGTCTGAGTGAACTAATTAAAGTGGATATTGAACCCTCCATGCATTTTCTTTTGAAAATTTCTCTCTTGCATGTTTTCCTTTAGCACATCCTTTACAAATATCCTTGTTTTCTTGAACCTTAGGAAAACCATAAAATAATTCTTTTGATGTTAGAAGCTTTAGACTATAAAAATTCAAATGTCCATACCTGAGATGCCACAACCAACTTTTTTCTTCATATGCCATATTAGCAAGATGGTTGTTATGTTCTCCAAACATCAATGGGAACATCCTATTTTTTGACATAGGCACAACTGTAACCACCCTATTGCCTCTATTCTTATCATAAATTGTACATTGTTGATTTTCAAACACCACCTTATAATTTTTCTCACACAATTGGCCAGCACTCAATAAATTATGCTTTAATTGTGGAGTGTAATAAATGTCTTTAACACTTTTCATACCTTCTTTAGTATGGACTTCCATATCTCCTTTTGCAACAACCTCCAATGCTTTGTCATCACCCATCTTGATCTTGAATTTGAAACTATCATCCATTGTAGAAAATAGCTTCTTATTTCCTGACATGTGGTTAGAACACCCTGAATCTAAATACCAAATATCTTTAGTGCCATTTTCATCTTTGTCATTAGATAAAAATTATTTTTTTGAAGAGGCTTCATCACCTTCTTGAGCATAATTAACACCTTCGTTATTATTACCTTCTTTTAATATACAATCCCTTTCAAAATGACCATACCTTTTACAATAATAACACTGGATATTTCTTTTATCAAATCTGCCTCTGCCTCTTCCTCTTGAACCACCTCTTCCTTTTGGATAATTCTCATTTTGACCTCCAACTTGGATTTGGTTTCTTTTGCTGCTAGTGTTGGCATCTTCATTCTTTGTAATTTGCAATTTTAAAGAAAAATCTTTCTCGCCACTTTCTCCAAATGAATCTATCAATTTTTCTTCATGAGACATAAGAGATCCAACTAGGTGATCAAACTCAAGAGTAGACAAATCCTTTCTTTATTCAATGATTATGGAAACATGGTTCCACCTTGGTGTTAGAGACCTCAACACCTTTTTAATCAAAACCTCTTTGTCCACATTTTCTCTAAAAGTAGCCATTTTATTGACTACATCTTTTACTCCAACACAATAATCACTTACATTTTCAGTTGCTTGCATCTTCAAATTCTCAAATTCTCTTTTCAATGTCTGTAGTTTGAAAAATTTGAATTGATCACTACCTTGGTAAGTTTCTTATAGAGTCTTTCAGGCATCCTTTGTTGTTTTCGCACCTGCAATTCTTGGAAACAAACTTTTATCAAGAGCAATTTGAATATGAAATAAATCTTGAGCATTCTTCTTTCTAGATTCCTTCTTATCTACTCTATCATTTGCAGTAAGATTGGTCCAATCTTGTGGCTCTACATAACTCGTTTTTACAATCTCCCATAGATCTTTCCCTATCAAAAACGTCATCATCTTGATGCACCAATAATTATAATCACTTCCATTAAATTCTGGAATGGGAAATGAATTAGAGTTTGACATGATTACCCTAAAACAACAACCAACTCTGATACCAAATGAAGGATCTATGAAGGCCTATCTATGGACTAGATAATCATTCAATGAAATAGCATAACAATATACTAAATACTAAATGATTAAATCCAATATCATAGAAAGAAGAAAGAATTGTAATTGCACAGAAAAGGTTCAATTTAGTGTGATGAACCTTGATCTTTATAACAATACATAGCCTCATAAAACGTTTCTCTTGAACTCTGAAACCAATTGATTTTAGAAAACTACTCATGCATTTTCCATGCATTATTTAGTCAGACAATCTATATCTGAATACTAACCAACATAAACAAAAATTGTAAATAGATTGCATCATGTCAGATGATTGACAAGACTGCATCAATTACCAACACTATATATGCTGATGAATGATTGACAAGACTGCATCAATTACTAACACTATATATGCTGATGAATGATTGACAAGACTGCATCAATTACCAACACTATTGAATAGTATGATGTTTGGTCTAGATTTGCCACTTTCCTACACAAAGGGGGTGCTCTCGTGATCTTATACATAGGTTCCAACAATGTCTCGCAACAAGCCATGGCTATTCCCAAGAACCCATTAGATCCTTTCCTGCGAGAGTGGAAGAAGGTCCCAAAGAATTGTGAAAAATAGAGGCAGATCCAAATTTTGGATTTTGGCATTTACAGACGTTCGACACCAAAACAAAGCACACCAAGAATTTTTGAATTGCGAAATCACGAATTGGCAGTGGGCCCCTTCGGGTTTTGGTGTTTGGGAATGCTCGATACATAAACAACACACAACGACAATCACTGAATCATGAAATCCAATCAGGCTATGGGCCCACTTCGAGTTTCGACACTTGGAGAGTGAACGGTTCTATTTCATAAGTAACAGATGTCTCGAAAGAAAAAAATGAAATTGCTATGCTCCAAATCAATATGAGACGAGGTTAAAACTTCAAGACCCGAGTTTATAAACTCAATGAAATACGAAGTAAAAATGGAGAGCAGACCTCCAAAAATTTGAATAACCAATTCGATTCAAAAATGGATTTTGAAGCTATATTCGATTACAATTTCGACTCTGGTATTTAAACATAGAAAATGGCCCCTTCGATCTTCTAAAGGTTTTTAATCAAGGAAGTTAGAGTCTGGTTTCTTGAAAGGTTGAAGCGGTCACTGTTTAAGCAATGTAAGACAAATTAGTAATCGACGGTTGGCCCTTGAGTCTTGAAAGGTCAAGACGGACACCGATTCATCATTTGCATAGGGGCGGTGAAATGATTACATCCTAACATACTCCCTCTTAATCATTTCAAACAAAATTGTTGTAAAAAAATGCATTACAGCTTGCAAACCCCAATATTACTTCTATGGATTTTAAACAATTCATTTCCCAAAGGCTTCGTAAATATGTCTACAAATTGATCTTCAGATCGGCATAACTGAACATAAATCTCTTTACCAGTTACTAGGTCTCGAATGAAATGATACCTCATATCAATATGCTTACTTTGTTTGTGAAAGACATGATTCTTTGACAGTGCAATGGTAGATTTATTGTCAAAGATAATTTGAGTTGCATCATTCTGGTTATGCAACAATTCATTCAAGACCCTTCTCATCCACATAGCTTGACAGGCTGCTTTAGCTGTTGCAACATACTCTGCCTCAGTAGAAGATAGAGTCACAATGGGTTGTTTCTTTGATGCCCATGCCACCGCTCCAAATCCGAGACTAAAAACATACCCAAATGTGCTCTTCCTGTCGTCGATAGACCCTGCAAAATCACTATTAGTATATCCGATCATCTCAAAGTTTAAGCTTGATGTATATCGGATACCAAAATCAGTTGTTCTAGCAGCATATCTCAAGATCCTCTTTCCAGCTTGCCAATGAGTATTCTTCGAAGTCTCCATGAATCTCGAAATCAAACTTATTGCAAATATGATATCATGTCTGGTCATTGTTAAGTACATAAGACTCCCAACCAGCCTCTTATACAGAGTTGGATCAACATATGATCCCTCATCATACTTTCTCAATTTAATACCAGTTGCCATAGGTGTTGCATCTAGCTTGCAATTCAACATTCTAAACCTTTTCAGCACTTCATTTGCATAGTTAGTTTAACAAATGAAAATGCCATCATTATATTGATCCACTTCAATTCCAAGAAAATATTTCATCAATCCTAAATCATTCATCTCAAACTCTGTTTTCATGGCATCTTTAAAATCATCTACACATAGATCTCTAGTAAAAATCAGGTCATCAACATACAAACAGACAATCAAAATTTTACCTTTCTGGTCTACCTTTGTATACAGAGTTAGTTCACTTGGACTTATGCTGAATCCAACTTTCATTAGGTACTCAGAAATATTGCTATACCAAACTCTGGATGCCTTCTTCTATCCATATAAATCTTTCCTTAACTTGTAAACTTTATCTCTATGCTTATCAATCTCATAACGCGGAGGTTGTCTTACATAAACCTCTTCTTGCAAATATCCATTCAAGAATGAAGACTTAATGTCCATCTGATGCATGATCCATCTTTTCTGAGCTGCAATAGCTAAGACCATCCTCATAGTGTCAATTATAGATACAGGAGCAAATGTTTCATTGTAATCAATACCGGGTTGCTGACTCAATCGCTGAGCTACAAGTCTTTCCTTGTACTTTTAAAATTCACCAAATGCATTAAGCTTAGTCTTATAAACCCATTTAACACCAATACTCTTCTTGTCTTCAGGTAAATTGACAAGATCCAAAGTGTTATCCCTTTCAATGGAATCAATCTCCTCATCCATTGCTTTTATCCAGACATCCTCTTTAGTAGCTTCATCAAAACTTACAGGATCACATGCCATTAATGAAAAATTTGAAATCTGATCTACTTCTTCATTCTGATCATACAATTCTCTTAAGATTCTAGTCTTTTGTCCTTTAAATATGTCTCTTAATGAAGCTAAAGTGGGATTTGATTCACTACTTACCTATTAATATGATTGATGTCCACCATGTCTAGATGGCTCACCACGCTCATCAGTTCTGGGCATTCTAAATTAAGATGGGTTGAAATCTGATGCTTGAAATGTTGGACTTCTTTCTATAGGTGTATGTGCATGAGAAACCACCTGTCCATCTCCTTCATCTTTCTCAACTCCATCATCATATTCAAGGAGTAACACAACTCCCTCTGAAATTGATTTGTCAATACTTCCATCCTAGGCTTCATCTTCTTTAAATTGAACATCTCTGCTGATTACATATTTCTGGATGATGGGATTGTAGAAATTATATGCCCAAGACTCTTCACTGTATCCAACAAAGATACATCTCTCGCTTATGTCATCGAACTTCTTCCTCATTTCTGTAGGTACATGCGCAAATGCAACACATCCAAAAATTATGAAATGAGAAACATTGCAAGGCTTACCATCCCAGGCTTCCTGAGGTACACGATCCCTCATGGTCTTGGTTGGACTTGTATTCAAGATAAAAAAAAGAGCAAAGAAATACATCTCCCCAATATTCATTTGAAAGATGCTTCTCTTTCAACATTATTCAAGCCATATCCATGATGGTCCGATTCTTCCTTTTAACCACTCCATTTTGTTGTGGAGTATATCGAGCAGTAACTTGCCTTTTAATTCCATGAAAATCACAAAATTCAATGAATTCATCAAGTTTGTATTCACCTCCTCTGCCAGACCTCTGATATGATGATACTTGGTATCGACGTGCTTTGTCTTTGAATGAAAAACTAGATTCTTGGCAAGCTTAATGGCTGACTGTATTTCGATGAATAATTATGTAGCTTCTGCTTGAGAAATTCCCAAGTCCTATAAAATTCGGCGTAACCAAACAATTTTACATGTTGCTTCCCATGCTGAGATGCATTCTGCTTCTGCTATAGAAGTTGCAATTGTAGCTTGTTTCTTACAATTCCAAGACACTTATGTTGAACCCATGTTCATTAAATAGCCTGATGTTGATGCGCGATCATCAATACTCCCTGCAAAATTAGCATCTGAAAATCCACCAAGTACAAAATTTTTAGTCTTTTTGTAAAGAAGACCAAAATCTTTTGTTCCTTGGATACATTGAAGAAATATTTTGGATGCATTCCAGTGGTTGTCCCATGGTTGTTGCATAAAGCAGGAAAGAATAATGACTGCATAAGATAGATCTGGATGAGTGTTTGTCAAATAAATCAAGCTGCCAATCAACTGTCTATAAATAGTGTTGTCTACCAATTCCCCCCCTTCAAATTTTGAAAGTTTCAAGTTTTGCTCCATAGGGGTAAGAGATGGTTTACAATCTGCATGCCAAACCACTGAAGAATTTTTGCTGCATACTTACTCTGAGAAATGAAAATATGATGGGAACGTTGGAATACTTCAACACAGAGATAGTAGTGAGGGAGTCCCAAATCTGTCATCCTAAAACCTGCATGTAACTCCTTTTTCACCTGTGCGATATGATCATCATTGTTGCCTGTAATGAGCAAATCATCTACAAACATAATAAGAATTACGAGATAAGGACCCTGTTGATGGATATAGAAAGTATCATCAGATTCACTTTGTTGAAAACCAACCTTCCTAAGATATTCATCCATTTTGGTATACCAAGCTCAGGGAGCTTGCTTTAACCCATATAAAGCCTTAATTAATTTGCAGACTTTATGCTCCTGTCCTGCAATTTCAAATCCTAGCGGTTGTTGCATATATACATCTTCCTGTAAATCTCCATTGAGAAAAGCACTTTTGACATCCATTTGATGAACTTTCCAACCTCTCTGAGCGGCCAAGGCAAGTGTTAAGCGGATGGTATTCCATTTAGTTGTAGGAGCAAAAGTTTCCTCATAATCAATTCCTTTCTGCTGCACGAAACCTTTAGCCACTAGTAGGGCTTTATACTTGTCAATTTTTCCATGTTGGTTGTATTTAATTCTGTAAACTCATTTGCATCTGATGGGTTTAACACCTGTAGGACAATCAACAAGTTTCCAAGTGTTGTTATCAATGACTGCTTGATATTCCTCAACCATAGCCTGTTGCCATTCTTTATGTTTGACTGCTTCTTTATAGGTGGAAGGTTCAGTAAAATCATGTGCTACTAAGGAAAAATTCCCTTCATTGTTGTGTGATCCCCTTGTTCCCATTTTATTTTGCTCATCAGGCCTTACATCTTTCAAAAGTTGAACTGCCCATTTTGGTAGTTGATGTTCACTGGTTTGGGGATCTGAATTACCATTATTGCAAATTGGATTAATGTAAACTGATGTCCGTCGATCAGTTGAAGATTTTGGAGGTGGAGAATCATTGTCAAATGAACTGTCGCTGCTAGGAGATTTGGATGAACTGCGGGAAGAACCAAATGATGTTGTCAAAGTAACTGGACTGGATGAAACATCTTCAGATGAAGGAAAATCAAGTTCATACCAATTATGTGAATTTGGCTGACTTTGAAATTTTCCTTTTCTTTGATTTCCTTTAGTTTCTAACTTTTAAAGAAGACTTTCTATTTCATCGGCACTTTTACTTTCAATTTCATCAAAAATGACATCCCTACTCACAATAAATATTCCATTGGACAAAAGTCGATACCCTTTCTTCTCATCAGAATACCTAATCATTGTGCATTTCAAACTTCTTGAGTCAAGCTTAGTTCGTTTTTCTTTCAGAATTAAGGCATAACATACTGATCCAAAAACTCTAAGATGTTTAACTCGAGGTTTGAAACAAAACCATGCTTCATAAGGTGTGATTCCATCCAAATAAGCAGTTGGAGATATGTTCCTTAAGTAGATAGCTATATGGATAGCTTCTGCCCAATATGTAGAACTTAACCTTTTAAAACTTAACATAGATCTTGCCATTCCTAACAAAGTGCGATTCATTTGTTCTGCGACTCCATTTTGCTGAGGAGTGTAGAAATTAGTAAGATGTCTTCTTATCCCATTTTCTGTGCAATAAGTGTTGAATTCATTAGAAGTGAATTCTCCACCATTATCTGTCCTGAGTGTACCTATCTTTTCTTTAACTTCATTTTCAATAAGTTGTCGAAAAGTCTTAAATTTTTCAAATGCTTTTGACTTTTGCTTCAAGAAGTAAACCCAAGTTAGTCTACTGAAATCATCAACAAAGAGTAAAAAATATTTGCAACCACTGAAAGAAGTTTCTAGGGGTCCACAAACATTGATGTGAACTAGTTGCAACCACTGATTGACACGCCATGAACTTGTTGAAAAACTTTCTCGACTCTGTTTTCCATAAATGCATGCTTCACATTTTGAAGTGTCCTTTTTTAAAGTGGGAAGTCCCTTAACCATACCTTGTTTTTGCAGTTGAGACATACTATCAAAGTTGAGATGTCCATATCTCACATGCCACAATCTAATAGGGGAGATAACTGTACTTACTGTTCCTGCAAAGTCTAAATGTCTTGGAATAACTATTCCTTTCATCCTTAACAGTTTTCCGTCTTCATATCATGTCATCACTGTTTTCATATTTTGTTTGACTCAATTTATCTTAACCAAGCCATCTTCCATAATTACATGATGTCGTGCTTGTCGCATTGTGACTAAAGACAACAAATTCTTTTTGAAGGTGGGTACATACCATACATTTGAAATCAATCGTTCTCCAATATCAGGTAAATAAACTTTAACGACTCCTCTTCCATAAGGAGTATATTTGGTATTATCTGCAAGAAAAACAGAATTAAGATGACATTCTTGAAAATTCCAAAAGAAGTCGCGTCTGAAAGTCATGTGTTGAGATGCTCCTGAATCTAAAATCCATGCATCTTCATAATCACTTTGAAAATCAGTGGAAATTTGTAATGTTGAAGATGAGGTAAACACATATTTTGAATCATCATCCTGTCGATCATTTGCAAATTGTGTTGTGTTTTGATGATACTTGGCGATTTTATCAATGAAAGTGCGACAATATTCTGCATAATGACCAACTTTGTTACACCTTCTGCAAAGAATTTGACTGAAGTCTCTCCCTCTGCTGAAATTTTGTCATCTTACCTTGCTTTGATTTCTAGGCGGAGTCTGTCCTCTGCCTTGACTGTTGCCTTGAAAAGAGCCTCTGCCTTGACTATTTCCTCTTGCGTGAAAATATCCTCTGCTGTGATTGTTTCCTTTGCCTTGAAAATACCCTCTTCCTTGACTATTGCCTCTGCTTTGAAAATTGGTATCTCTATGTTGGCCTCGTCCATAACCTTGTACAAAATTTTCTCTTCCTCTACTGCTATAACTGTCACTTGAAGTCTTACTTGTGCTTGCTTCTGTGAGAAAAGCATCTTCGCCAACTTGTTTTTTCTTTCCAAAATTTTTATTGTGTTGAGATAATAGTTCACTTAGTTCATCAAATGTAAGCTTGTCTAACTTGCCAGTGACTTGTAAAGTCTCCAAAAAATGTGTATAGGAAGAAGGCAATCCAACGATTAAGATTGTGGTCATGAAACTATCATATACTATTTGAAAACCCGCATTTAATATTTCCTGCTTAATGTTCTTAAGTCTGGAAATATATTCATGGACATCACCTCCTTCAGTCAATTTTTGTTGAAGCAAATTTAATTGAAGATCAAATTTCTTGGATTCAGGCTGAGTATCAAATAAATCTTTAAAAACTTTCAATGAAGACCACACATCAGTCGTATTTTCAATATGAACATACATCTCATCATTAACTGAAGATTTAATAAGTGTTAATGCTTTGGCATTTTTAACTTCCCATTTCACTAATGTCGTTGCATCTGTCGGCTTAGTGGGCTTAGTATCTTCATTACAGATATCACACCAAAGTTCATTGTAAATGAGAGTGCTTTAAATGAGTCGTTTCCATGTCTTGTATGATTTTGTACCTTCAAGTTTATTTGAGTCAGAGAATAAATTAATTAATTTCGACATTGTAGTTTGTTGAATTTACGCACCAGAAATAATCACGCAAAGAAATATGAAGATGAACAACACACCAGATGCATCACACCAAAGACGATCTATCGGGGCTTGGCCTTGACTCTCATATAGTCGTTGAAACAAAAAAAAATGACTAAGCTTTGTACTTGGCTCTAGTCAAATTCCAAGGAACTTTCAAAATTTTACACTTTTATAAAAAATCTGGCAATCTTGCCCCCCCTCAAAGTAAAAAAATAAAACTTTGAGTTACAAATAATCTTACGTCACTTATTTCCTTTGAAAAGAGCAAGTAACACTAATAAGATAATTCACATATAAAATAAAACTATTAGAGTTACTTCACTTATTGCCTTTGAAAAGAACACTTTTAGCGTTCCTGTCAACATCTGCCATGCATATCAAGATATAGCATCAATAATGGAAATTTTTGTTGCCAAAGAGACTCCTTCTGCTGAAGTTGGCAGTGGCCGATCCGATTGTATTTTCACTATAAAAGGATCCGATCCTGGACAATGGCTGATTGTAAAGGGCAGGACGTCTAACAGTAGATAACAAATGCCATTACCATAACTACACATCGAACACACATGCCATCACCATTTCTCCCATCCACCATGGCTTCGCCGGAATAAAGAAGCACAGTCACAAACAGGTGCCACAGTCCTCTTTTTCACTCGTAGGTTACAGTCTGTCCACGCATGCATAGATTACAATCCCTCCATGCACGCGTATAAGAGAATAATGGGCATTTGAGATTTTGATCGCTACACATATTACCAAATCGTGCACATGGATGGAGTATTTATTTATTCCCCACATCAGTTGAGTATTGATCAACGTGTACATAGAAGGCAACAGCTACCACTTTATCTCCCCATCTCAAGAGGAATCCCAGTGCTTTTACATCCAAGTCTACGTACGGTTCCTCTTCTGCACACACTAGCACATGTCCATTTAATGACAATTCATGTGGCAAAGACTTGTGACCTTAATCTTAATTTTATCACCGATATTAAAAGCATTGTTCAGTGATGCCCTTTACCCTGCTGAATTGTAGGAGAATTTGATTCATAGAGCAGTACGAGATCTCTATCCTATATTGGTTTTATGAGTTTGTTCGAAACAGAAGATGCATTTGATAGCATTTCATTAGTTCCTTGCACAGAAGCAATCACGGAGGAGGAACAACATGTAGTGATCAAGAGGATCTCCCACCGCAAATAAATACGTCCAACAAATTATAAAACCTCAACCAATGTTCAATTCACCTCTTCTAACACCGGATTCAACCAAAACAGAATCATGCAAGTTATTTGGTCCCCGTTGATGCTTTGAACAGTTGCATTTGTATGCTTATGACAATTTTAGGAAGAAGACTGATCATTTAATATATCAGTGCTAATTTAATCCACAATAATGGCAGAAGAGTAATCGTTTAATATATCTGTATTAATTTAATCCACAATAATGGCAGAAGACTGATCGTTTAATACACGAAATTACTTTGCCAGAAACTAATTCGCCATGGACAAATTTGTCAATTTTCAGGATTTGCAATTTGCAAAATCAATTTGTCTAAGTCTAATGACTGAAATCTGAAAGTAAAAACAATTTATTTTCCCTTTTTTTTTAAAAAATTGAACAATAACTGACCAATTTACTGACAGAGTATGCGTCGACTTTCCTTGGTCTGTAACGCTGGGATCTCTTCCTCAGATCAGCTAATCTCTTCTTCATTTCAACAACATTACTGGAGCTCTGGTACCACAATAATGGTCGAAGTGTCCTTAGACACACACTTTTATTAATAAGAAAAGAAATTACATAAGAAACTTTGCAAGAGTTTACACCCGAACAACACATTACTCTTGCAATGAGATATATATAAGCTAAATGTCCTAACAAACTCTAGATATGGATCACTTATTAAATAAACAAGTGTCCATTTACAATAAATGTTATCTTAACAATCTTAAAACAATACTCCTAATTTAGAGCCTAAGATACGATACCTTTCTAGAATCATATCTTTTACAACAATAATGTATTTCTAAAAGTCTACATTTATTTATCAAATATTTTAGATTATTAATTTAATATTCTAAATTAATAATCATTTTATTCTAACTTTATAAACTATGATAATTGCATTTTGGATTATCTAACATTTGATCACTCTCATTCTCAACCATAGACTTAAACTTAAAAACATCAAAGGCTTCAGATTTATGTTTCAACAATACAACCAAGTCTTCCTACTGAAATCATCAATGAAAGTCATAAAATAAACATAGCCAGTTAAAGAAGGTGTTTGCATAGGTCCACATAAATCTGTGTGGACAATTTCCAATGGAGATTTTTCTCTGTAGGAAACACCTGAAACAAATTTATCTTTGTGATGTTTTCCAAGTATACAGCTCTCACAAGAGCTTGCAGGTTGTTGAATACAAGGTAACCCCTTTACCATCTGTTTCTTCTGTAACAAATCTAAGCCACCAAAATGTAAATGACCATATCTCAAATGCCATAACCAAGATTCATCTAAACTTCCATCTTTATAAGCATTCAAAGAACCACTCAAATCATTTCTCATAACAAGTGGAAACATTCTATTCTCGGTCATCTCTACTCTTTCAATCAACTCTTTGTTGGGTAACTTATCATAGATTGTACATACCTTATTCTTGAAGAATACTCTATACTTTTTCTCCAATAGTTTTCCAACACTAGTGAGATTGCATTTTAAACCAGGCACATAGTAAACATCATCAATATTTCTTTTTTTATTGTTCTTAGTGTAGACTGGAACTATACCTTTACCATTGACTGCAACTTTACAATCATTTTCCAGTTTGACTTCAGAATGAATACTAGTATCAATGGAAGAAAATAAGTCTTTATTACCAGTCATGTGGTTACTGCAACCACTATCCAAAAACAAAATATCATTTTCACTTTCCTAAGTGACATTACAGGTCAAAAACAAGGGATTTTGATGATCCTCAGACTCATTTGTGATATGTGCAGACTGCTTTCCAGCATCTGTCTGTTTCTTCCAACAATTGTTAGCAAAATACCCAGACTTCTTACAATAATAACAAAGTACTTTAGTTTTTTCATACCTTTGATTTTTTTGCTGCCAAGGTTTGTTGTTGCTCCCTCTTAAAGTAGGAGGATTCTGCTAGAACTTCTGCTTAGACTCTGATTTAGCTCTGTTGTCCCTTCGACTAGAAAATTGACCTCCTCTTTCATAATTATAAGACCTTCCTCTGCCTTTGCCTCTGGTAACATGCAATTGAGATTTGAAAGCATGCTCTAATGATCCTTCTTCATATCTAGATAGCCTAGATTCATGAGCAACAAGAAAACTAGTTAACTCATCAATTTGAATTAGACTTAAATCCTTAAATTCCTCTATGGGTACCAATACAGGTTCAAACTTCTTGGGCAAACTTCTCAGTACTTTCTCAATAACTCTTTTATTCTCAACATCATCTCCATACTCCCTGAGCTGGTTCCCAACACTCATTATTTGAGTCACGAAAGTATCAACACTTTCATTATCCTTCATCTTTAGATTTTCAAAATCGCTTCTCAAGTTCTGCAACTTGACTGTCTTCACCTTGGACACTCTTTGATAACAGGTTTCAAGAATGTCCCAAGCCATCTTTGAAGATGCAGCACTAGAAATCTTCGTAAAAGGGGATTCATTTAATCCTTGCTGGATTAATCCAAGAGCGTTGTTATCCTTTTTTGTTTTCCTTCAGCAAAACACGGTTAGCATTAGACAAAGCCAATTCTGCTGCAACATCAACTAGCTCAACATAACCATCAATAACATAAGTCCACAAATCTTGAAAACGAATCGTCCTCATCCGAATGTACCAGGAATCATATGACTTCTAGCTCAGGATAGGAACCTGAATCTGAGAAGCACTGCTACCAAACACAACCATTTATAAAAATTGAAGGAAATCAAATAAACTCTAGCTCAGTAAAATTGTGCACCAACAGGAACAATCTGCAATCAATTAAGCACTTGCAGGATGATAAGCAGGCTCTGATACCAAATGTGAAAAACCGAGGCAGATCCAAATTTTGGATTTCGACGTTTACACAGGCTCAACACCAAAACAAAGCAGACCAAGAATTGTTGAATTGTGAAATCACGAATTGGCTGTGGGCCCCTTCGGGTTTTGGCATTTGAGAATACTTGATACATAAACAACACACAACGACAATCGCCGAATCACGAAATCCAATCAGGCCATGAACCCACATTGGGTTTCAGCACTTGGAAAGTAAGTGGGTCTATTTCATAAGCCAACAGATGTCCCGAAAGTAAAAAACGAAATCGCTATGCTCCAAATCAATATGAGACAAGGTTAAAACTTGAAGACCTGAGTTTACAAACTCAATGAAATAATAAGTAAAAACGGAGAGCAGACCTCCAAAAATTTG
Organism: Picea mariana; assembly: GCA_032191745.1. Lineage (NCBI taxonomy): Eukaryota > Viridiplantae > Streptophyta > Pinopsida > Pinales > Pinaceae > Picea > Picea mariana. The sequence goes on along the minus strand of JASDQU010686814.1, from coordinate 24,086 downwards.
AATGACCAATTCCATTCAAAAATGTTTTTTTAAGCTATATTCGATTACAATTTCGAATCTAGTATTTAAACACATAAAATTGCCCCCCTTCAATCTTCTAAAGGATTTTAATTAAGGCGGTTAGAGTCTGGTTGCTTGAAAGGTTGAGCTGGCCACCGTTTTAGCAACGTAAGACAAATTAGTAATCGGTCGGTGAAATGATTACATCCTAACATAGAATCCCATCCCATCATGGTTCCTATTGGCATCAACGCCAGTTACTTCAGAGATCCAACTACGGCATGGTTGGGATCAAACCAAAGATGGCGAGTCCTGGTTGGCAGCAAAAGGGATAATCATAAAGTGGGAATGGCACTGATGTTCAGAAGAAAAGATGTCGTTACGTGGGTGAAAGCCAAACATCCGCTACATTCAGCGAGGCATACTGGAATGTGGGAGTGCCCAGACTTCTACCCGGTGTCCCTGTATGGCAGCCATGGCCTTGACACCTCAACCACGGGTCCCTCTGTGAAGCGAGTTCTCAAGAAAGTGGACTACTATACAGTGGGCCATTACTTGCCTGAGTCGGATAGATACGTCCCCGATAATGGATCTGTCGAGGGCCCCAATGGTCTCAGGTATGACTACGGTAAGTTTTATGCGTCCAAGACGTTTTATGACGATAACAAGTCCCGGAGGATTTTGTGGGGTTGGATCAATGAATCCGATAGCTTGGCGGATGATCTCAACAAAGGATGGGCTTCCGTTCAGGTATATATACTATTATTATCCTTCTCATCTGCTCTGCTTCTTCTTTGCGCATCATAATCCGAGGTACTGTTTGATGTGCAGGCAATTCCTAGGGTTGTGCGGCTTGATCCTATTACCAGGAGAAGCCTCATTCAGTGGCCAGTGACAGACCTTGAATCGTTGCGCGCGTATAATGTAAGGAAAGACAACGTTTTTTTGGAAAGGGAATCGGTAATGAAGGTGGAGGGATTCAACTCAGGAGCGGCGCAGGTGATAAATATAAGGAAATATAGAATCCAAGTATTTATGATTAGAAAGATTATAAGAATGAGATGAATAACATGTGCAGGTGGACGTGGAGGTAGAGTTTGAGTTGGGAGGCGATTATGAAACAGTGGAGTGAAAAAAAATCTGCAGCAACAGAAAAAACGAATTGCAGGACAGAGAAAGAATGAAGAACAAATCTGCAATAGCAGAAAACGGATTGCCAGGAACCGAATGCAAAAACACCACACAGATCTCATTTATTGAATCCATATATAAAGGAATTTACATGCAACGAATGCTTCGTAAATAACGAAGCAACTCACAGTCTAACTCCGCGATGAAAACAAGAAACAGTTAACTAAACAATCAAGGGAACGATTTTCTCAATCAAAGGAGCAAATCGCGGAGCAAATTATGGAGAAAATCACGGAGAAAATCGTGGAGCAAATTGCTCTCAACTTATTCGTCTA